>JBAMJV010009375.1:0-10637 GCA_037951105.1 Echinarachnius parma
ACAATGTACCGCATTGCGTAATACACATTTTACCTATAACCCTAAACGTTTTTTTTTTAATACATATAATAATGCTTCATTTATCCCTATTATTATATACCAAAAATGTAAACTCATTCCGTGTAAATTCAAATTCGTCACACCTAAAAGAGTATTATAATTTATTCCGTTGGAATCCCATTTTCTTTGCCTTCTTTTAATCATAATTTATAAACAATGATTTATGCAGTAAATTAAAGCAGTATATGATATTATCTTGATTTAATAATCAAGTCAACGTAGCCATGCGACTGTTTTAGGTTTTTTTGAAATAAAACATTTACCTTGCGACTTTTCTTGGTCTGTTTCTCTGGAACCTCGGTCTTGTCGATAATGGAGGTCTATCATGTAAAAGAAAATAATAAAATACCTTCAAATGCAGACGTTTATAAACTAAAATACAAATATTTCAATTTTCAAAAGTATTATTTCGTTAAAAGCATAACTAGTTGTACATCGCAGATATTTTTTACAGGTCATTACGCTAGTAATAACGCAATTTGTACTGGGCTTCTATATGATGATACATTCGTGATTGGTGTAAAACTATCAATGCAGTTATTCGTTCCATTTTTGGTATATATATACCAAAGCGTTGTTGTATAATATAATATTGTTGTATAACAATCATAATTATTTACTTTTTAGTAGTCTGTGCATTCTTTCTTTGTGTATTTAGTGATAACACAATGACTTGTATAGGTATGTGATAGCCTAGGTATGATTATTATCATATTTGACATAAGATTCGTTACTACGGAAGGACAAACACTAATGATTGTTTATGTTTTGGACTTGTTACCTGTACGGTGAAAGGTGCGCCCCATTCAGGCATATCTGGTCGTCCAGGGGTGTGCGTGGGTAAATCGCCAGATGATGTGACAGCTGTGGCAGAAGGCGTGGCTTCGTCCTTGGGTTGAACTCGCTCAACACAGAAGATTCCGTAACCACCCTTGGGAGGGGCACACTGTAATAATATTTAGACATACATGTAACAATATCGAATAACAAATACAAACAATGAAAGATATGCCCTTTCGCCGCAATCATTACAATAACTCATCCCTTGACAAGGGGGATATTTCACACAAATCCTAAGTTAAACTTAAAGTGATCCGTGTAAAGTGTCAGATATTTTCACAAACAAAATTACATTTGTGAAAGTTTGAAAGAAAACGTCCACTTTTTACCTAGTGAAAAAAACGAATATTGAGTTCATATTTTATCACCGAATACTGATGGCCTGCCGTAGATTTGTTGCAGTAATAATCGTCCGTTTGACGAATTCCGCACACGTGTATACAGACGGTACAGAATTTTCGCGCGCTCAGCCCAACGACCCGTCGTGCTCGATGGTCGTGCTGCCGAAGGTTTCGGCTACTCCGCAGGCCAGAGTTCGTTATCGCGTGGCGCGTTGCCGGCCGCGGCCGGGCGTGTTCAACTACGACAATTGTACGTTTCTCCAAAAGCGTTGGCTAACGCTTTTGAAATAATGTTTTTCAATGATAATTATCTTCATACTGAAGGGATATTTGAAAAAAATCTAACCCTATTTTATTCTTCTCTTACCATAAGCTAAACAACACGGCAGAAGAGAACTGAGGAAGCTCCAAGTAATTTTCGTGGAGTTAGACACTTTACATGGATGTCTTTAACTGTAAGTTGGACTTAAACATTATGGAAATCCGTTGGTTTCTTTTCAAATTGTTGGAAAGGTTAATTTAAAATGTTGATTCAAATCATCAATATTTTCTATTATCGAGGATATTCCATGTTCTTGACAAGTTGATTTATCATATTTTATGACAAGTCAAAAATACGGCATTTTTGCTTTTGAATGTGTTTTATTCCATGGCTACAAATGGCTTTCCATAATAGTTAGGTCCAACTTAGTGTTAATTAGTTCAACTTTGAATATTTGTGAAACACCGGCCAGGTTTAAATAAAAGTGAAAAAAGAGTGAAAATGGACATTCATTTTGACAAACCTTGTATGTGAACCGTGATAACCAGGGCCACTCGGAGACAGCTGGGGCCGCTTCAGTCTTTGCCATATTGGTGTCTACACTCTTCGGCGTTGCCGTCGGTGTCGATGCGGGATGGTCTGCCGCTGGACGACGGTATTCCTTAGCGGCAACTGCGGTATCATAGACGGTGGCAGAAGGCACGGCTTCGACCTTGGGTTGGACTCGCTCCACACAGAAGATTCCGTAACCACCCTTAGGAGGGTTGCACTGTAACAATAAGAAATGTAGCAATATCAAATAACACGAAATGTGCGATTCATATGCCATTTTCACCGCAGTTATTGAAAGAAATCATGGACATTGTGCAGAAAAATAAAATACAGAAAATAACAATATAATTCAAAATGATGTATTTCATCAAACGAGATTGGTCATTTACTTCCAATTGTTCTGAATTTAAAAGTATATAGTCAAAATGGTTCTTATCCAAGTTCTCATTAATTTTGCAGTGTTCCACGTTATAGCATATACTGCCTTTTACTGGATTATACAGAAATATACCGTCTCTTCATGGGGTTTACTCTTATAGTTATATCTGATTTGTTACTCTACCCCATTGTTTATACGGAGCGATCCGACCGTCCAGCTAGCGGAATACGAAGAACGATTTGTTGGTCTAATACTGGATATACCTGTATCAATGGAGAAAAATGACATTTAACAAACCTTGTATGTAAAACGTAATATCCAGGGCCACACGGAGACAGCTGGGGCAGCCTCAGTCGATGTTGGTATGGTCTCTGCACTCCTCGGCGTTGCCGTCGATGTGCGATGGTCTGCCGATGGAGGTCGGTAATCTTCGGCGACAGCTACGGTGTCATAGACGGGGGAAGTCCTTGGAGATCCTGTTCCAGAAGACTTCCTTGCATCTCCCTCCTTGTCATCTTTAGTCAAATAAACCGGTGTAAGGAAATACTTTTAATCCAACAACTTAATGATGAGATTAAATTAAAGAAAGAAAATATTCATAAGTACTACTAGACAAAGATACAAAATAACATAAGTGTATACATGAATAAACGTTCACATACCTTATGATTTTAAAAGTAGTATTGAAAGTTCATCTTTCGCTTTAGTTTTCTCGAAGTACGTAGGTTGTCATTGAGGGTGTTTCACAATGACTTTAAGTTGAACTTAATTTAAGTTGGAATTAAAGTTATGGAAAACCATTTGCTGCCTTGGGATTACAAAATATTCAAGAGAAAGAATTCTCATATTCGAGACCTTTCATGAATTTGACATCAAGAATAGAATAATCTTGATAATAAAAAAAAGCTTTTCTTTTAAACCAAACATTATGTTAAAATAATGTTTCAATTGTACATAGCAATTAATGGCTTTTCCATAATTTCAAGTCCAACTTAAACATTCAGTTCAACCTAGGATCTGTGTGACCCCGCCCCAATCACCCAATTAATGAAATACCTGCGTGATTAGCAGAAATAAAATAAATATTCCTGAAATATATACATGCACCATAATTTGGTATTTTCAATACTATACTATTAAACTACAGAAGTTTCCTACAGAAGAAATCCTATAAATAAGACTCGCACACTTACTTTGCCAGCAAGTCACCATGAAAGTCATGAGTAAACAGGCGACGAGTAAAACTATGTTCTTCTCCCTGACAACTGCGCAAAGAAAACAACAATGTAGTCAAACAAAAGGTTATAATAACGATATAGTTACTAAATGTAATACATTTCTAGAATTTAAAACGTAGACCGAAACAATCGATCGCAAATGTCCATTTTACTGTTTCACATGTGATTTCAAAACTCATCTTTTTATATAATCAAACCATCACACAAATCTACGTAATCGTTCTATGTTTATGTTATTAATTTTCTTACAGAAGGGAGTCATTTTGTGACAATTGTTGTTATTTATTAATATGTATCAATGCACTGTCTTACCTGGTCCGAGTTCTGTTTTTCCTGTGTCACCTTGGCGTCAGATTTCACCAAACCAAAAGCCACGAACAACACAAATACATTATGCGATCCATACTTCCCAATAGACGAAAAAGAATTCTCCATAAACATAACAAGAGCTGCATGCGGTGAGTAATAGTGAGGTCAATATCAGAGCTCGGAAAGCGTAAACGCGTTAACAACTATTCTTTTGTTGGCAACCATTGGCAACTCATCTGAACGCGCCATATAGATATAAAAGCGCGCAAAAATGCTTAGGGGGTCATACTTTGGTCATACTGCGCGCTAATCTTGGAAACTTTTATGGACTGACTAACATGGAATTCTGGGATACGTTTAGTCTAGGATCGAGACCCTCTTCTACTTCTACTTGGGTACTCGACAGGGTCCATCAGTCAGGACGTAGAGTCGAGGGGAACCGGTGAGGTGTCCCATTAATTGCCGATTGAGGCAACTGCTCCCGCAAAGGCTCCTAGTGATGTAGAAGCCAAGATATTATTGGGGAGCGCATTCCATGCTGTTACAGTTTGTGGGAAGTAGGAGTTCTGGTAAAGCTGAGTTCGAGTATGTATATGCTTGAGCTTATTTGGGTGGTATTGTCTGGTGATGCTTGGGGCCATTGGTGTGAGGAGTTGGTCAGGTGTAATTGCTACCATGCCATTCTGAATTTTGTAGAGGAGGCTAAGGCAGGAGATGTGTCTGCGTCTTTCCAGTGTACTCCATTGAAGTTGTTGAATCATAGCAGACACACTCTCAGAATGGCGGTATTGTTGAAGAACGAATCTTGCTGCTCGCCTCTGTACAGCTTCAATCTTTGAGATGCTCTTCTTTGTAGATGGATTCCAGACTGTTGCACAATATTCCAAGCGAGGTCTAACCAGGGAGAAGAAGGCTTGTTGTCGGATCTTCTGGGAAGAGCGTCGTAGATTCCTATTGATAAGCCCGAGCATTTGGTTGGATTTCGATGCAATTCCATCAATGTGTTTTTGCCAGGATAGGTTGTGAGAAAAGGTAAGACCCAGGTATTTGTAGTTTTGAACTGCTGTAAGTTGAGTATTGCCCAGTAGGTAATTGCCTTCAATGTTGTTTCGGCGGAGTGAGAACCGTAGAAGATGACATTTCTCTGTGTTGAATTTCATCTGCCAGGTAAGAGACCATTGATGAAGGCGGTCAAGGTCCCGCTGAAGCGCATGGTGGTCCGAGATGTCATGAATAGGATTGTGAACATAGCGCGACCAACGAGAGAGGTCTGCATAACATCAGTGATCGCTGCTCACGAGGCCTCGGCTGGCAGCCATCACTGCTGTTGTGCAGGTCTCTCTCGTTGGCGGCTATCTATTATGGGTGGTGGGATTATTACTAGGTTAAACACTCAATAAAGAAAAGAGAATTAAGGAGGGGGCACGTGCTATCCGTAGCTACGCATTCCCGTAGCCAGACTGGTCTTGGTTTCGGGCTCGTACATTTTTAGAGACGGACCCCCCCCCCCCCCCCCCCACCCCCAAACCCCGATTACACAACTCAACCAATGGTCTCGGTCTCGGCCGCGAACGGTCTCGGTTCCGTTTTTGTAAATTACGCCACCCCCCCCCCCCCCCCCCTTGAAAATGTTTGGCTACGGGCCTACTACGCCATTGCCTAGACTATCTACTAATCCCATTTCTCACTGGCATGATTGGCCGAGAGTCCTCCGAGACCAACGTCATTTCCGTTGGTCATGTGGTAGATGCGAGGGGTCAGGTGGTGAACCAGAGGGCCACCCACTTCGTGACTCCGATCATACCGACAGTTTATTTTACAAATTTCACAAAAATATTCGTAGCGGACGATAAACGCATTATTTCTCCTCGAAATTTCGACCAGTGCAGTTTCTAAGGGTAGCGCGCATCATCACATGCGCGATTTTTTCACAACACGCGCAAAAACAAATATTACGCGGGGTGCCGATAATAAAAACAGTGCCGATGTGTAGTACACCTACCATACTACACATCGGCACTGTTTTTATTATCGGCACCCCGCGTAATATTTGTTTTTGCGCGTGTTGTGAAAAAATCGCGCATGTGATGATGCGCGCTACCCTTAAAAACTAAACTGGTCGAAATTTTGAGGAGAAATAATGCGTAGATCGTCCGCTACGAGTAAATTTGTGAAATTATGCCAATAAAATTAACATCGCACAAGAAATTTGGAGTTGCGTGCATTGTCAACGAGAGTTGAGGGGTGCCGGTATTAAAAACATTTCGAACTTGTGAAGCCAAAAAACCACGCGCGCGTTCGAAGGCGCTATCTCAAAATATAATTAATACATCGCAAATCTGATCATCGCATCAGAATCTGCAATATTTTCTCAATGTGTGAGTACAATTTCAAGAAATTTGTACAATTTTAAAGTTTTAAACTGTCGGAAATGTTTTAGTGTGCCGATGTGGGGGTCACTCAATCATATATGGTTGAGAGACCCCCACATCGGCACCCTAAAACATTTTTGACAGTTTTAGACTTTAAAATCGTACAAATTTCATAAAACTTTACTCACACATTGAGAAATTGGTGCAGATTCCGATGCGATGATCAGATTTGCGATTTATAATTTATATTTTGAGATATCGACTTCGAACACGCGCGTTGTTTTTTGGCTTCACGAGTTCGAAGTGTTTTTATTACCGGCACCCCCTCAACTCTCATTGACAACGCACGCAACTCAAAATTTCTTGTGCGATGTTGGCATTATTTCACAAATTTCACAAAAATATTCGTAGCGGACGATCAACGCATTATTTCTCCTCGAAATTTCGACCAGTGCAGTTTCTAAGGGTAGCGCGCATCATCACATGCGCGATTTTTCACAACACGCGCAAAAACAAATATTACGCGGGGGTGCCGATAATAAAAACAGTGCTACCAAATATGGCCCGTGCTGTAATATGGCCCCCCTGTTTATCAGCTGATTAAGCACATTAACACAGATAATTCCGCGCAGTAAACTTCTTTTGCTTATCTATTTCCTTTGACTTTGTGGTTTAAGCGCAATAAGACTCATCGCGCAAGCAAAAAACATCTTCTGCGCGCTAAAAGTCAAGTGTGTACAAATGAATGGGAAATTTGTTTGCACAGCAGCACACGGGAATAATTTATGGACAAGTATTATAACTTCGCGCGTATTGAAACTTCGCGCATCATATAAGCGGTACGCAAACATTAGAACACGGACACGGCGACGGAAATTTCTGACGCCAAATGAAAGAGCACACATTACTTACTAATCAACCAAAAAATTAGCAAACAAAGATCGATATTTCTTGAGAAAAAACTTACTTTTTGTGTGTTTTTTCGTATATACATTATGGACAATGGAAAATCATCAAATTAAATCGAAATTCTTCCCGTAGAACAGACTTGTTGTTATCGAAATGCTGCGTAAAATGCTCCTTTATTCGTCCTTCCTTTCAAATTTACTTTCGGATCGCGCAATCTCCGTAGAAAGCTTGACAACGCGCGCGTGCCAAGATGCTAATACGCGCAAAAGTTTGCATCTTCACACACCCATTGACATGCGTGTTAAAGTTTGTACACAGGATTGCGTGTTAAGTGAATGGCAGTGTATCAAAGTGTATGGAGCGCGAAGTTTCAAGACTACCGTACTCGGTGGAGAATCTCTTGTTGATATGACATGGCCAATAACACATGAATTGTGAGTTTAAATCGAAAATGTTTTACATACATCGAATCCTCAGAATAGAGGAGTATTTTAATGCTTGTTTCATTGAGATTACAATAATTTTGTTGCTCCTACGACACTTTGAAAAAGTTCGAAATTTTCGTGCGCGAAGTTTCAATACACCTTCATACATCGTTTCAGAATCGGCTCCGATTCGGCATATTTGTCAAGTTTATACAAATATTTTGTGGATAAATGTAATCTTGAAGATTTTAAGAACACTTTGATGGCACTTTTATTGGAAAAGTTTATCATTTATCAAAGAAAAACTGACCTTTTAAATCATGTAAAAAGGGTGCCATATTACGGCACCCTCTTTCGATGTGATTTGTTTGCGCAGTGAAATGCAAATCGCCATTAAGGGACAATTACGATCGCAGTCGGCAAATAAGGTATGGCATTGTTTTCATCTTCATTTGAAGTTTATTCTTGACAAATTTTGTGGTTTCTTCAAAGATATTTTTTCAGATATCGGTTGTTAAACATTAGGGGGGCCATATTCGGACACCGCATCATACACCTACCATACCAAATAAAATAATACAGAGCACGATTATCATGGCGTTGTATCAACTAACATGTCTACACTACGGTTACATTATCTCGATCATCGTATTTCTTATTTCACAAAATAAAACAAACACATCATAGACAAAACATAAAAACACACAGATCTGATGGTAAATTAGTGTAAATTTCCCAACTTTTCACAAAAGCGTTTTGTCAATTTGTATTTTCAAGTCTGATGTTTTTGGAAACTGCTTGTGATAGATAAGATTATATGTATCAATGCACTGTCTTACCTGGTCCGATTTATGTTTTTCCTGTGTCACCTTGGCGTCAGATTTCAACAAACCAAAAGCCACGAACAACACAAATACATTGAATCTGCGATCCATACTTCCCAGTAGACGAAGAAGAATTCTCCATAAACATAACAAGAGCTCGGAAAGCGTAAACGCGTTAACAACTATTCTTTTGTTGGCAACCATTGGCAACTCATCTGAACGCGCCATATCGATATAAAAGCGCGCAAAAATGCTTATGCGCATGCGTGGGGCAATTACGTAATAATAACAATGGTACACGTCACCGAGATTTCTTGTGTAAAATGTATTGTATCTTTGTGACATATATAATGTTCGTTCGTTCGTGTCTCCTTAATAGGATCAAGATAAAAGATACAGTTCCTAAATAAAGTTTTTCCATCTCTCGATGGCTGCGATGGCCGTCTCATTAACGAGTGACAGGTCGTCATCCATACAAGCCGTCCCGCCGCAATGCAGGATGTGGTCCATCGTCTCTTTCAGTGTCTCCTTCAGGGGCAAAGCCCCATCTTGCCATGTTGACCTTACACCGTCCCATTCTTGTCCGCATTCGGTTCAGGCATAGCCCCTCTGGCCACTTCATCTTCTTCTTCTTCTTGATACTGCAAACAAACTCCGCATGATGCGGATAATAGTTGCAGGTTAGTCCTGTGATGAGCATGGGCTTGGCTGATGGTGGAGGATTCTGCTCAAGTGGTGGGTCAGAATCGAGGAAGCTGTGTCGGGATACAAAGCGTCTGTGGGGAGGTTGTATTGTAGCCGTATAACATGTGTCTGCCATCTGTCGTCTGCTTCAACCGTTCCTTTAGGCAGGTGTTTAATAGCGCGTCTTTGATCTGGGGATCCGATGCCAGCGAGGTGATATAACTCCTCAACTCTTGATGGTTTCAGACAGCCTGTTATCTTTCGATATGTGTTTGAGTGTGGTGTCAAGCTTCTTCACATGGACTGATCTGCTCCATACTGGGCAAGCATATTCTGTGGATGACATGCAGAGGGCAACAGCTGCATTTTGAACAGTTTTGTGCGCCGTAGTGTGAAGTTGCCAGCTTCCCGATTATGGCATTTCGAGATTCTACTTCGCCTACTGTCTTCTCGATGTGCTTCTTATAGGATAAGGTGCGATCGAGTTTTACACCTAGGTACACTGGATGCTCGCAGTGGTTGAGCTGCACATTGTTCCACTCTAGCTTCAGTTCTCTCTTTGCCTGCTTGTTCTTCAGTCGGAAGACACACACCTGAGTCTTGGATGGATTTGCCCGTAGGTAGTTTGCCCTGTAGTAATTCGAAAGGCTTGCAAGCGCTGTGTTGAGGTGGAGTTCAACAGCTCCGAACGTACTGGGCTGTAATGCAAGTGTCATCTGCATAGATGAAGTTTCGAGTATTCAAAGTTGATGGGATGTCAGCCGTGTAGATATTGTAGAGTGTTGGCGCCAGAACGCCACCCTGGGGGAGACCGTTGTTCTGTTTCCGCCATCTGCTCTTCTGCTCTTATGCTCTTACATATAAGGTAAGGTAAGGTATTAGGCCCGTTCACACAGGCGGAAATAATCGCGATGCAAATTTCGAAATTTGTTGCTGTGTGGACATAAACAAATCGAAAATAATCCCGATGAGGACCGCGATGCAAATCGCGCTAAAGTTCTGCAATTTCAGAAACATTGCGATTATTTGGGAATTATCACGATTATTTGCCACGCGCGCGGCGTGTGTGAACGGTCAACAGAAAAATAAAAAGATCGTGATTATAATCATATATCCCATCATGCAAAGTGCTTCGGTCATACATGGGTATCTCATACATGTACGCATGCGTTCCACCAGCAGATCTGCATGCGGTCTGAGCTAGCGCGATTTTTCTATGTGTGAACGAGCAAAAAAGTTCGAAATTATTTCGCTTCCGCTTCGTGTGAACGGGCGCAAATAATTTCGAAATTCTGATTGCGATGCATATCGCAATAAATAAGCCTGTGTGAACGGGCCTAATGTTTTTTTTATGAGTAAACTTACTTTTGTAATTGGTCTCGACCATCTTCGGCTTACACGAATCTCTGCCTGTGGTCTCGGCCTCAAACATTTTTGGCAAG
>JBAMJV010009376.1:0-39021 GCA_037951105.1 Echinarachnius parma
TGACCAATTAATGCACATATACCATTGCCTGTTATAAGTGTGTGGGCGACTGTGCTCATCTTGTGAAGGCTATACTGCTGACCATCTTGCCGATCTTCTCCTCGCCCCTCAGGATGCCAGACTTGACCGCAGCGATGGTGTCCAGCTGGTCCTCGATGGACTGGTCAAGTTGGGCCAGCTGGGCTTGCAGGGGCTCCAGCTCAGAGTCAGTAATCCTGGAGTACAAATGTAAGAGATATATGTACAAGAGCATTATGAGCAAAATTGATAAACAAGAGAACAATATGTGAATCAACTATCCTTTTTGTATACATTAGACACACTAATTATGCATTTTGTATATAAAATTAATATTTGTGTAAATTATGGTTAACACCAGAATATGTGATATAGGCCCGGGATGGCTGACTTGTTTTTCCCGATAGATTGCCCTATCTCATTGCAATAGAGTGGTTAAGTGTGATGTCATCAATGATGTCATAAACATCTTTTTTTGGAATTTTCAAATTTGGACTTCATTTTCAGAAAGAGCATAACAAATAATGTCCAAATACCGAAAATCAATTGAATAGGTTACGTATTGGCTGAGATATGACCATCCGAATGATTTTTGTTGTCAATGGGCAATCAGTGTTATAGTGCACTGGTTCATAACTTTATGAACCAGTGCACTATAACACTGATTGCCCATTGAAGTAAAATTCATTCGGATGGGCATATCTCAGCCAATACGTAATATATTTGATTGATTTTCGGTATTTGGACATTATTATTGATGCTCTTACGGAAAATGAAGTTGGAATTTAAAAATTCAAAAAAAGTGTTTTTATGACGTCATGGCTTCTGTACTCTATAGGGAAGCGATAGCAATATCAGGCAGCAAACCTAGCGATCACTAGCGCAATCACAAACACGACTTTCATTGATCAATAGCAATATCCAAGGGGTTTTATATTTTAAGTCAAGGGAACTATTAAGGCATTGTAATCCTTTATGGCCCAGTCAGATATCAAAGGATATCGGAAACGTATGCCCAACGAATAGAAAATTTGCGAAATTAAATTATCCGGTGATGAAAGTCGTCTCCATTGCTTCGTGTACAAAACATAGAACAACGTACATCACCGGACAAGGAACGGACAAGAAACGTACAGAACGGATGGAAAATTTAGCTCTCCGTTTGACATCCGTTTGCGCAATCCGTTGATATGTGACCGGGCTATTATGAATGCTTACCCCTGTTCCCGTTTGATGGCCTGCCTGTGCTCTCCGTTCTCCCTCTGCCACATCTCCAGCTCTTTCTGCATGCTGTCCACATCCTCCTGCAGGTAGTCCATGATCTTCCCCAGCGGGTTGGCGCTCCTCGTCAGGGTCTGGATCGCCCCCCTCAGCTTCTCCACCTCACGCTGGACCAGCTCGCGCTCCTTGCGCCTCGCTGGGTCAAGGGTCACAGGTTTATCCTGCGATGGTGCAATGAATAGAGAACATGGTTTATATCGGAAATAATATCGCTAGTGATATTCGTTTGTCTCGCAATGTATGGTCAACATTGAATCTGAATGATCGCGACGTTTCGTATGCTACTGCAATACTTTGTCAAGTGATATTAAAGTAACGTAAAACACTCCTATTTATACTCTCATGCGGCTCCAAACCGCGTTATCTCGCATGAGCGAGTTATTCCTAATTGGTCCATAACGGGCAAATTCTATTGGCCGGTGTACACGGGTGCTAAACCAATCAGCGAGGCGTTTATATCATGGTTTATATCATACACAACTTTTAATCACTTGTTCTTATTCTGTTAACATTGACCTCCTTGTTGGGCTCTGGATCGCCCCCTCTCAGCTTCTCCACCTCACGCTGGACCAGCTCTCGATCCTTGCGCCTCGCAGGGTCAAGGGTCACAGGTTTATCCTGAAATCTACAGAGAACATGGTTAACATTTTATACAATGTGTAATCTCTTGTTCTGATTCTGTTTACATTGACCTCCTTGTCAGGGTCTGGATCGCCCCCTCAGCTTCTCCACCTCACCCTGGACCAGCTCGCCCTCCTTGCGCCTCGCTGGGCCAAGGGTCACAGGTTTGTCCTGCAATCGAAAGAGAACATGGTTTACATTATACACAACTTATAATCAATTGTTCTGATTCTGTTTACATTGACACTCCTCGTCAGGGTCTGGATCGCCCCCCTCAGCTTCTCCACCTCGCGCTGGACAAGCTCTCACTCCTTGTGCCTCGAAGGGTCAAGGGTCACAAGTTCATCCTGCAATGAACAGAGAATTTTACATAACTTGTAATTACTTGTTTACATTGACCTCGTCAGGGTCTGGATCGCCCCCTCAGCTTCTCCACCTCACGCTGGACTAGCTCATTGTTCTTGCACCTCATAGGGTCAAGGATCACCAATTTATGAACATTGGACAGATAACATGGCTTACTTCATACACAAATTGTAATCAATTGTTCTGATTTAGTTCAGCTTCATCACCTCACCCTGGACTAGATCTCGCTCCTTGTGCCTTGCAATAAAAAACATTTTTTTTTTTATTGAAGTGCTCTTTTAAACAGAACTTGACTAATCCTTCAACCTACCTCCTGTTTGTTCTGGGTTCCCTCCAGCTCCTTCTTGGTTTCCAGGATCTTCTTCACCAAGCCTCCGTGCTCCCCATCATCCTCCACCGACTCACTGGCTGTAGGCTGCATAGATATGGGAAGGCAAGAATAACACTTGGTTGTTGAGTAAACAACTCACAGGCACAAATTCAGCCGTGGGTTTTACTCAACTCATTCAGTACTGTTATGAAAATGCCCCGGCAGAAATGCATGATACTAAACTCAACTAGCCGAACATAGATGCACAAGACAACAATCAAAGTCATTACACATAATAATAATTATTATTATTTTTGTTTAACCCAGGGTAGCTTTTACAAAACACTGATACTATTTACTAAACAGTGTCCAATAGCTACATATCATCTAAAATATACATGTCCTCTACATTCATTCTGACTAGTACTGGTAATTCTGAACTATCGTTGTGTGTGCACCTTACTTATAACTTGAGTTCAACGTACCGGACATGACAAAGATTTGTTGTTATATTATGGCATGCATGGAATACTAGGTTATTACAAAATTGGTCAGACATTCAATAATTGTTTTTAGAAATGTAACACTCTCCCACATATCCATACGGTACCCAGCAGGCAGTGTATACAATGTGACTTTTTTTTTTTTACAAGATTTTATTGTTATAAGAATGATCTGTTATTTGAAATAACATTGTCACAGAATATTGATTTGGGAGACATTTCTTTTTGAAGAAAATTCCATTGTGAGTATGACTCATTCGCTATAAATCCCCAAAATAATTTACTGATATAAATCAAAGGATTAGAATGTGAGTCAATGTAGCCGATTTTTTTTAATCTAGCAGATCCTATGTCTTGGCAGAGAAATGACCTTAAATGACATAATAAATTAATATGGAAAATACTGCTGAAAACTGCTTGTCTACTACAAAATCGCCAATGTGGTAAAATGAGAGTCGTATACAGCCTAGCTTTCGATCCTAGCAGAATCTTCGTCAGGGCACAAATGACAGTTACTACAGAAAAAACACAGAATATATACCAACATATATTCTGTGTTCTAATAAATTATTAGACATACCCCTGGTTCATCGTCGACAATCGGCTGAGTGTCCTCCACCACAAAGATGTCATCCTCATCTTCAGAGTTGTGGGCATTGTCTACAATCACATTGGACACTTGCTTCCCGCTCCCGATCCTGAAATAGAAAAACACATCACATCAATGAGAATGTAAAACATAATCATCTTTCACCAACTATTATCCTATCGTCCGAGTTGTAGGCATTATCTACCATCACATTGGACACTTGCTTCCCACTCCCGATCCTGAAATATAAAACACATCGCATCAAAGAATGAAACAAATTAATTAATCTTTCATCACAAGTATACATCTTCAGTACTTTGATCACATCATTGTCTACAATAACATTTGAAACCTGCCAATCTTAAAATATTGTTTAAAATGGCATCAAGACAATGTGAAATCAAATCTTCTTTCACCACTAGACTTAAAGGGATGGTTGAGTTTTGGTAGAGAGGGCGCTAGACTACTTATTTTTTTGGTGAGGTAATGAAAAACTGTGTAAAATTTGAAAGAGCATAATATTTAAATAATAAAATCATCTTTGTTTGATCAAAATCGGTTCAGAGACGGCTGAAATATCGATAAATATAACAATTTGTAATAAAGCTGGGGCCCCAGGTTTATTAGAGAATTTTGAACCAGCCGTTAAAAATTCATAAAAATGCTTCCTCTTTTCAAAAAGTTACAAAATAGGTATTTAAATAGTTGTTGGTTATTTCTCTATCTTATCACTATTTCAACAAAACATCACATGCACAATATTTTATTCAAAATGGTTGAAACCGATGAGCGTTTAGAGAGCGCCCTCTTACGTTTTAACGGCTCTTTTGGAATGATAACATGATCTTTACTACGTCATTTGTAATTTTGTGTTCCTTTCTAGTTATAACTATTAGTTTGTAATGTAATGATGCAGGTTTTGGTTACTAAAATTCAGTTTCACCAAAACTGTACTCTCCTTACCAGAACTCAACTATCCCTTTAATTAATATGGAAAACTTGTAATAACATTTATTTGTATTTACACAGTGCCCAATATGTCCTGATCATCTCTGAGTGTTTTACACACAAAATAAATGAAAAGAAAATACACAAGATGTGATCATATGATGACACACGCGGTATACCCGGGGTACCGCTATACCCCGGGGTACCACGTTGTGTAGCGCCATCTTGTGTCCACTCGAAGCACAACCGTATTGCGTTGTGTATGCAGTGCAGCACGCGCTTGTATGCACGCTATACCCGGTACACGGCCCTAAAAAATAAATAAATAATTAAACAAAATGGCGGATATTCGTTTGGTACCCCAGGGTACCATTTATGTCATCATATAACCTCATCACATTTTATTGGGTTTTTCATAAAATTATTCCTCAATTGAACTAATTAAGGTGTTTCACCTCCTTTTGTGTTGCATGCTGATTTACACTTCTGAAATGCAACAACGCCACATTATTTGAGAGGGAAGTCCATGATGCATGACCCTGTTAAAAAACATGAATAAAGTGTGCCAATAATTTGTCTTTTTAGTTCTTGTTATAATCTTACCTCGAGTTATCCTCCGTAGATTCTTGCTTCTTCAGCCTTGGGGGAGCTGGTCTGGCACTGCTAGGTCGGGCCATCCTTCGACTGAGGAATACAAATAATGATTAACATAATAACCATGGCGTTGCGAAAATGTCTAGATCTGCATGTAATCAATTTAATGTACAACATAATAAACATGGTATTGCAAAATGGCTGAATAAATTTGTAAAAATATGTAAAGTGTATCCAATGAGACACCTTAAAAAAATGTTTAGGCTGCACTAAGATATATTATTAAAGATCAAAATACAATAATCTTAAGAGAACCAATAAAAATGGAACAAATATTTCACAAAACATTATTACGAAACCCTTCAAAATCAATTAATTCAATCTGAAAAGGCAAAACTTGTATTTGTCTAAAAATGCAAATTTATGAAATTTATTTTGCAATCAATTTGTATTATAATTGATGTTGTCTCTTCTGATGAAAACCAGGGGCTTCTTTTGTCACTTTGTGGGTCGCAGAGTCACCCTTTGCCACTTCTGCATTTTTATTCAAGGAGTCCTAACTAATGTACTGCCTGTCTCACCTAGCAACAACTTGTGGTGGCAGGGCATCATCGGCTGTCAGCCCACCCTCCTCACTGCCCTTGGGGGGTTTGGACCTATGCTTGGCACTCTCCTGTCTCTCCACATCGGCGTCTGGGGACAAATCACAGAGAGGCGGTGAAAGAAAGTGATAGGAGAAAAGAGAAGGGAGGGGGGGGGGAGGTTTAATAGGGGGGCAGAAGGGTTGGGAGATGGAAGGTGACACGGAAGAAAGACTTATCAAAATCTAGGTTCTACATCACACACACACACACACACACATATACATTATATGTATTTTGGGGAGGGACTTTTTCTATATTTTGCGAAAATGCCTTGAAGACGGCAATCTTGGGCAGTGACAATAAGTCAAAGTCACACAGCAGTCTATTATTCTTCGCTGCTGCTGATCGACTTTCTGCTGTACATACAGACACACACACAGACAATTTTGTCTAAATTGATTAAGAATAACCACATTGAGATATATACTGCATGACTAGAGAGAATTAAAACAAATCTCATTTTTAAAACAAAATGACCATATATATGATAAATATTATGAACAACAATTGGTAATGTATCAAATTTTGCATAAACTCATTGAAATTAACTTTTATGTATTTTTTTTTTTTTAGCAATTTGTGCAAATAACAGATACTGCAGCACTAGACAGAATTGCAACATTACAAAGAAGTACTTAGTATAACTTAAAGATATCCTGTTTACAACTTGGAATAGAAACCAACACTAGTTCAAGTTTCTAGTACCAAAGCTGATATATGACTGAAAAAGAGCAAAGAAAATAAAAGAGCAAAGAAAATGGAATTTTCTTTGCTCTTTTTCAGTCATATTATATTTCTGGTCAGTTTCTCTATATGTTTGAATTAAAGCTGAAATATGTTACAACAGAAGTTCAGTTGACAGAATGGTTAGCAAGCACATCAACTTGGCTAAAGGCTCTTTAATTTATTTTATAATTAAAATGTTACAAAGATACAAATGTATCTATTTTTGATTTGATATGTTCAGGACTATTTCAGAAATCACTTGGTCTGGGTCTATGTTTATATATTCATTATAGGAAATTAATGTTCTTGAACAAGTTAAATGTTGAACCTGGTTTTAAAACACATCCTCGATACTGGAAAATGGGTGCATGAGCAAGAATATTTAATGGAAATGCCAACATAACAAGTTAACAAGATAACAAAACAAATGTGTATCTATCCAAAAGTGCAGTACAACTGAACATGCAGAATTAACATAAAACCGTGTACAGAAAAGTATACAATGACTAGAAATTTAAGGTAATCAGTCGAAGATCTATTAAGACTTTTTATTAAAAGTCAAACGTGATTCATAACATAAACAGATAATCTAAAAATCAGAAAGTGAAAATGGTTTGATTAAAATCATTATCTGCACAATACAATAATAAAAAAATGACTTCATAGACAAAGAAAATATGTTTTTAAGTGAAAACATAGTAGAGGATAATTTTTAAAAGCATCTATCTTTGCAAGTTGACCAGTGCATCTAAAAAATTCATTTTAAAAACTTTAGCGAGTGCAGTTATTAACTTAGAAACGTTTAATAATGAGAACATTTTTTCATAAAAAATTGTACATGTGATGTTTTGTTGAAATAATGATTAAATAGAGAGATCAACAACAACTATTTAAAAACTGCTTTTGAACATTTTTGAAAAAGTGTAGGCATTTTTTAAATTTAAAAAAAAATCATCAAATAAATCTGGGCCCCAGATTTATTCCGATAGCATCTATTTATTGATATTTCAGCCGTTTCTGAACCGATTTTGGATCAAATAAAGTTTATTCTGCCATTAAAATTGTATGCTCTTTCAAATTTTACACTCAGTTTTTCATTATCTCACAAAAAATATTGTGTGCAGTGCCCTGCCCTCTATACCAAAACTGAACTACCCCTTTAACTTTATTGTCATTTTAGTAAAAGCTTGGGGTTTGGGTTAGCTTTACATCTACATGTAGGATAAGGGTTAGAATCAGTTTTTTGATAGGGTTATCAATATCTGATGGTTTATTCAAGACTTTTTTTATCACACTTTTTTTCTGTCATGTTTTACTTTCCCCAGGCAAAAGGGCAAGTACGAGTGTCGAGCCCAGGTTTATTACATTCGGTAGCAGAGCAAATATGTCATGAAACCCTAATACTAGTTTTGAGGAAAGAGCGATTTGTCAGTGAAGTTATAACTGGTAAAATATGCCACAAATATGCCAAATGACACAAGGAAACACAAAACCAGTATGGATCATAAGTTTTTGACTTTTTTTGCAAGACACAAAAACCTTTTTTTTTATAAGAGTTTGATTTAAAATTTCATAAACTTCTCATTTGATTCCTGCTACTGTAATGCATATATTTTGTTCTTGTTGTCATTATTTATTTAAGTATGTCAAATTTTACTCCTAAATATCTTTTCATAATTTGGGGGAAAGGTTTGAGTTCTAAACAAATTGTAAACTTCACTGACAAAGCAAAACACTGGTAGAATTCTTTGCAGCAGTTTAATTAACAAGAGAGAATGAGCTCATGACAAAATGGTGATTTAACAAAAAACCATCATACCTCCTTCGGCATCAGAATCTGTTGTGTGAGTGACAGACATAAAATCCAGTGTCAGTATCATAAGGTACATGGTACATGGCTTAGTGGTACTACTACTTATAAATAGACTTTTCATGCATGATGACATTACATTTTTAAGCAGGGGCACTTGCACTGAAAGTCCTCTCGTACACCGAAAAGTACAGTACAAGTTAACCGGAACAGCAGATAGCAACAAGGGTTTCGCCGTCATAGAATCTGGTACTGCATGTACACATCGACATGAGAGGGCATCGGCTTGAATCGTGATGTCATCATGAACTAGTCCACATAGGGAATGTGCAATTTACATTTCCTTACTGCTGTAACCAAATGTTCATGATGATACCATTTTCTAAACAAAATTACTTGGAAAGAACAATGTCAGAAATCCTGACTTTCATTCTCTAGTTCGTACTCTTTAATTTATCATAAATTAGTTCATCTGAGAACAATACAAAGTATATGCATGTAGTATCCTTAATTAGCAATTGCCAAAGGCTGTGGTCACACGATGCTTGCGATCACCTGCAACAGCCTGCAACAACAAAATAGAAGTTATGAAGGGCAGATCATGTCCAAAATAACCAAACGCCACAATGGAATGCGAGCGGAAAAGACACACTCGATTCGGTCAAATAACCTTTGCACTTATTATCTAAGCCTGTGCGGTCAAGCTGTGAAGGATTTATTTTGTATAAGCAGTACGGAGCTGCAGTGAAAATGTTATGTACAACAGGGTTATGCTTTAGTTTGACAATATCTGCTTTTCATATGCACAATCGACCCATTGCAGCTCATCGCAAGCACCGTGTGACCACAGCCTCAGTATGTCAGTTAGGGTTAGGGTTATCTCGATGTATCAATGCAAAATAATATTTTGAAATTTACTGAGCCTTAATATGAGCAAAATGATAAACATCTTTCTCCCTGCACAGTTTTATGTGAAAAGTGGACCAACAAGTGATCATTACACCATTTACTGTCAATAAATTTCACATAGTTTATAATACAGTTACAAGTGCAGGCAACTTGTTAATGCGCTAATAAATTAATATACATGTACCGTCATAAAACAAAAGTTAGGTCTATATTTAATGGATTAACGCTGGGTAAATGAGCAGCAAGTGCTTATTTATTTCCTTTTTTATCATTTCAATTGTAGAGTGTATAATTTCTTATTTATTTATTTATTTATTCATTCTCCACTCATGGGATGGATTGCCCTTGTCAGCTACAAGCTGTTTTTCAAAGGGGTCCAGGCTCTTGCCATCACTATCTTAGTAATATTTTCTTACCATCACTATCTTAGTAATATTTTATTACCATCACTATCTTAGTAATATTTTCTTACCATCATCTTTTGTTGGTCGCCTTCTGCTCCCCTTGGCCGAGGAAGGACGGGGAATCCGATTGCTACCTCCATCTTCATTCTGTAATAGAAAAAGGAGTTAAATAAAGAGGTAATAATTTTAATAATGTTTCAATTAATATCATAGCGCCTAATTTGAATGATTATGATCTCTTAGCGCTTTATATTATTAACCAGGTCATAGGACATACACTCGCAATCACATTTTGAAAAGCTGGATATGTGCCTTATCATTCTGAATAGGAAAAAGGAGTTTAAAAACAGAGGTAATAATTATAATAATTATTCAATTAATATAGCGCCTAATTTGAGTGATTATGATCGCTAGGCACTTATTATTATTAACCTGGTCGTGGGAAACACACTGCAATCACATTTTGAAAAGCTGGATATAAAGTGCTTTATCAGTTTGGCCGAAGCCAATTTCTAGATTGATGGCGCCATATACATACATGCACATGTACATGATTGTTTATTACGATTGTGATTATTATTCAAACCAATGTAGAGGCACAGTGACTGCCAAAGTGAGAAGAAAAAAAGTGGCCATTGTAGACAGGTGACCTCTATAACATGATTTTTTTTTTCTTTTCAGGGGGTAAACTTTGGTGGCCACTAAGACAGGTTTGACTCTATTAAATTAATCAATGTACAGAAATAAAATCTGCAAAATACTAGATAACTTTGTGTGTTTAATCTAATTTAAAAAGAAAGCATATTGCAACTGCAGCAGCTGTAATGGAAAAAGGTTTCAATTTGTTAGTAGCCCAGGCTAGATACTTTTGGTCAATATGGAACAAAATTATGAAACATAAATCTCCTCTTGGGACGTTTCAATATCGATTTAGTAGTGCAAAAACAAAATAGGTTACTTTGTAACTGCAACATCTGTAATACAAAAATGTATGAACTTGTTAGTAAAATTAATAAAACCAAAAAGTAAAACTTGTCATATAATATGAAACAAAAAAATACCCAATGGATATAAAACAATTCAATCTCAATAGTATGTACAAAAAAAGGGTTACTTTGTAACAGCAACAACTGTAATGGAAAACAAACATAAACCGTTAGTAGCCCTTCTTGTTACATGGATAAAATGTATGATATTAATAAATATGGCCATATTATGGATTACAATTCAATGCCAATATGACAAGAGCAAAACAAGGTACCTCGTTACTGCAACAACTATAATGAAAACATTATATACGTATATTAGCCCAATGTCATGACATAAAATTTACCAAATGAATAATCAAATTATGAAAAAAGACGCTTTGTAACTACAAACATCTGTGAAGAAAATGCTTTCAACTGTTAGTTAGTAGCCCAAAGTCATACTTGTGATGTGAAACAAAACTTTGAAATTAAAATTACCACATAGTATGTATAATGCAAATAAGGCAAAAAGGATCATTTCTAGCATTTAAATATATCAATTTAGTAACAACTGGTGCAAAAAATAGGAACTTTGTTTATACTCCAACATCTGTATTGGAAAAAATGCTTCAACTTGTTAGTAGCTCAGAGTTATAAACGTGTGACATGGAACAAAAACTATCATGTGATGTAAAAACTGCATCAAAACACAGCATGAACTTGTAGGGTTATAGGTCTAGGAATACAGTGCAGTAATTAGATGGAAAAAATCACTCCAAATAATGTACCTCTGGCGCGGCCATTCTGAAATCCTGTCGGGGAAAGAGATCAAGAGAGCGCAATTTAAGTATAAAGTCAATTCAACATGTAATTTATGAAGATTTCACAATCACATGAATACATTGGGGAATATTAGATGGAAAAAATCACTCCAAATAATGTTTTAGCTGAAGAAGCAACCTAGATAGGTTGCAAAACTGTACTACTCCACAAATAGTAAGTCCAGTTGCTTAGATTCAATTTCAACTTCATGAACATTTACCTGGATGAATAATAATCTTCACTATCGTATTGGGGAATATAGCAATACATGCTATTTTTTTTTAAGTGCATATTTAAACTTTAAAAATGAAGAGATCTATGAAATTTCAAGTAAAAACTTCAAACATGGTGCTATAATATATTTACAGTTTTTCAAACACTAGGACAAGTAGATAGATATTGATATTTTGAATTGAAAAACACTTGCTCAAAGGAGACTATACTAGGGTTTTATCCTTTATAATATTTTGCAGTTTTTGCTTGAATGATTTAGGCTGATATTGTTCTCTCAAAATAATGGCTTTACGATTTGAATTTCACTTTCACTAATTGCCTCAGAAAATCAGTCAGGTGATTATGTAAAATCCTGCTACTAATGTGCAAATGTCTGGATTCAACACAGCTAGTGTGCATGCAGTCTATCACAACAAGATGTACTGTACATGTACATTACAAGACCTTAGCAAAGATACAACATATTTAGACTATATTTGGGGACAATACACACAAATACACAAAGACAAAATGTATGGAATTCCACATGAATTTGTTCTGAATGTCAAGATGCTGCTTTCAAGATTTAACCAGCTAGCTCACACTCACAATCACTGCATCAAAGTGTAAAATACTCTTTTGCCATTTCTGGAAACAAGTTCACGTTTATAGTACCATCTATTACATTTTTGTTTTTATAGCAATGCCTATTTGATATTGAAATACAGGACTAAAGTACTTGATTTGTACACATGATTTAGGGATCACTGCAGTAAAGTGGATAGTTTATTTTGACTTATACTGTATAGAATTACTAATATAGGACTCATTTATGCAGTTAAAATAATTTAATAAAGGATAAACATTCAACCGGATATTGAATAAATTTGTTTTTCTTAGGTGATGTTTGGTATATTTTAAAATTGGAAATAATAGCATGATATATGACCAAGGGTAATTATGTGCCTCTGGAAAGGGCACCTATATAGATACATGGCGCTCTCAAATTGTATAAAAAAACAAAAATATTTCAGCCAGCTGCAACAGGTCTCTTCCACTTCTCTGAATTAAAAATATTACAAACGTCATTTTTGGCAAACATTTATACATTGCACAATGTTTTTATCCCAAAGCTCTCAGAACCCCTATGCCATGCATGCTTAAATATGCAGTGCAGCCCTGCTATGTAATATATTGACCAATCCTTCAAGAAAGAAAGCAGCTAGAGCAATTACGATCAAGACACATTGAATAATTCAAAATAAAAGGTGTAATCCCGGTGGACACAAAAGCGCATTTTGTGCAAACCAAATATAGCACTGCACACTTGAAGACACAGTGCATGTGCAAATAAACTCTCAAATAAGTGATGAAAAAGTTGTGCATGAATGATCATATTTCTTTATTTCTAATCTTTTTTTTTACTTTGATAACTTGAATGCAAAGAAAAGAAAAGGAATTTATGGAAAAACAAACTGATTCTTAAGTTATTATTAAATGAGTCTCCAAGGAATTAATCAAATGCTGAGGATGTCCACTGTTGACAATTAACTTTTCTAATTTCACTCACACAGTTGGTCTTTGTAGTAACCTGTACCCTTCTAGATTTTGAAATCCCATAGAGTAAATAAAAGACCCACCAGGTTCCAGCAGGCAATGGGTTAAATTACATGTCTGTAAATGTATGTGTTTTGGGATCACGTGGCGACTTCTGTGAGGTTCTGGGACGTTCTCTCTAAATATTTCTAGCACAAAATGTGAGCTATTTCTAGCAATCAAGCAAATAAATAATGGAAGGGTGATAATTTATTCCCCATGTTCAAAATGAGAGATCTAGTTTGAGATATGAAACAGATTTGAAAATGTGAAAACCCCATGATTTGAAGTGAGCAAGATTGCATACATGTACGTACAAAGTCGAACAATAAGGATTTCTGTGAAAGAGCACAACAAGCAAAATTTAACAAAAATTAATCAATAAACAAATAAATAAGTTAAAATCAAATTAAATAAATAAATATATAAATAAATGAATAAATAAATAAATAAAATTAAGTAGATAAATAGTATACATAAATTAATAGATAAATAAATAAATAAAAACAATTATATAACAAATAAATGGATAGATAAATGGATGGATGGATGGATGGATGGATGGGTGGATGAATCAATGAATGAATCAATACATTAAAAAATCAATAAATCAATAAACAAATAAATCAATAAATAATACAATTCAGGAATGCTATGGCTCCTTTAGAATAAAAGTGATATAACAAATATTCAGTGATTGTTTCATTTTTTATTTCACTCGTGTTCACACAAGGCACATTTCACACACACAGTTACCTCTGACTCATCACTCTATAAGTACCATGCAATTTACAAGCAGGGTTGCCATGGTGATGGGAGGGAAACAAAGTGGATATAGGCATGTGAATAGCAGTATTTAAAAGCATAAATATGATAGGATACAGGGAGGATTGGAGGGTTTTGGTAGGGTATTCAGATACTATCTCATGCTTGCCAACATTTGAATTTAGGAAAGAGGGACAAAATTGGCCGGGGGTCCAAAGTCGCAGCATAATTGCACAAGTGTGCGGGAAGTGCACATTGCAAGCACAAAGTCCATTGCGACAGGGGTCCAGGCCTTGACGTTTTTGAGTATTAAATGCATTCTCGACCCATTTTTCATAATTCTTCTAAAACTACTAGGTAAGATTTGGTCAGATTTACGTTTAATAAAGTAAAGTAAAGTAAAGTTTTTTAAAAAAAAGAAGAAAAAAAAAGATTTTTAAAACTTAAAAATCGGGACGTCCCGATTTTACACTTCTAAAACATTCAAAAAACGGGACAATTCCGATAAAAACAGGACAGTTGGCAAGTATGCTATCTATTTACAAACAATGTTTGTTTGTTTGTTTTGCAAACACCATTAGATCGCCACACTGACAAGCATAATTACAATTTAATTAAATAATAATCACGGTATTTCATCGTTGATATAAATCTGTAACAATTCTGGCAAATCTAGCAAAGTGAAAATATACATGGATTAGGACTTTTTATATTTAAAAGAGGAAGAAAAGCTACAATTAAAGACACATTTTAATGGATATATGCAGAAGCAAGATGACAAAATATAAAGTACACAAAATAGTGTCTAACTACGCTATGAGGTAATTAAGAAAAATCTTGCAACATTTTAAGTTACTTGCCTGATTGCAACAAGACTGGAGAAAATGTTAAGAGGTAAAAATACTTTTATGAAATCATAGAGTTCTGTTTAACAACATGCATCGGCAGATTTTGCATTTATGTCCTGTATCTTGCCTTTAATGAACAATTTTGCTAATGCTATAAAAATTAAATAAATAATGCAAAATAACTAAATAAGTAATGTTTAACTCACCTCCTCATCTTCGTTTTGAGTTTGCTGTTGAGACGCCTCCTCCTCTTTCCTCCTCTGTTTCAACACAAATAAAAACAGGAATTATAATGTGTTTTTGCTTGTCCATTTTCATCAACTGTTGTACAGTGCCACTAATAGTATAGACGGTTAACCCGTTCCCTTTGAGATTCTGAAATCCCCTTTCTACATAATATAGGCCATTCGGTTCCCGTAGGCAAGGGTTAAATCTACCCTGATGTCAACGAGGGGAAGTTAATTTGTCAACTTTACAAGCACATATCCAATGTACTGTATATCAAAGGTTTTATCATTAACTAGTTATAAAAAATAGACACAGTTATTCAAATAAAAGTGCCAAACTGGTATAACAACTCCTTTGAAATATTAGCATCCAATCTGAAGTTTTGAAGAAAACAATTCACAAAAGTTTATAGTGTATTACCCCATAACAAAGTTGCTTTATGTGCTGGATAAACTAAGATTATGAAGAATGACACATAAAAATACCCATCTTTTCATACTTCATTATACATAGAAGTCATGACAAGGCAAGTCACGATACGTTTTGTATGTTAGTAGCCCCGTCATAAAACTGAAATTTGAATTAATAAGACACTTTGGTGTTCTCATGAAACTCAATTGCTGTAGCCCAAAGTCCAAGGTCCAGTGGGCCAGAGCTATGCATGACTGCAGGAGGATGTTTCACAAAAGTTCTAGTTGAACTATCTCTAAGTTGGACCTAAAAAGTATGGAAAGCCATTAGTTTCTTTGTTTAATAGTTGAAATAGTTACTTTTAAAAGGCATAAATTGCAATCAAAATCAGTAATATTTGTTACAATCAACGAGCCTTCAAGTTATTGATATGAATGTTTGTTGGAAGTCTCAAATATTTGATTTTGTTTTGCTTTTAAATGTTTTTATTTCAAGGCTACCAATGGCCTACCATAACTTTAAGGTCCCATTTATAGTTTAAGCTAAACTTAGAATCTTTGTGAAACATTCCCCAGAAGTAATGGCGAAATATCCACTCACCCTCCTCTCTCTCCTCTCCTTGTCCCTCTCCTTCTCCTTGCTATCCACTTTCTCCTTGTCCTTGTCTCCTCGACTCCTCTCCTTGTCTTTGCTCCTCTCCTCCTTGTCCTTCTCCCTGCTCCGCTCCTTGTCTTTGCTGCTCCTGCCCTTCTCGTCCTTGTCCTTGGGCCTGTCCTTTGACCGGTCCCTATCCCGGCTCCGATCCCGGTCCTTGCTGCTCCGATCTCTGTCCTTCCCGCTGCGGTCCCTGTCCTTGGAGCTGCGCTCCCGGTCCTTGCTGTGCTCCCTGTTCTTGTCTCCTGCCTTCTCCTTCAGTCTGTCCCTGCTCCCGCTCCTCGTTCGGTTGTCTGAGCTGCTCTTCTCCTGCAAATCATAATTACATGTACATTCAAATCATTTCAAGTAATCAACTAAATTTGTCAAATTCAACTTAAAATCACTTGGAGCTTTTACATTTCTCTTCTACCTTGATGTTTGGCTTATGGTAACAGAAGAAAGACATGTCCTGCTAATTATGAAGATATTTATGATTGAATGAAAAGCGTTCTGGAACGCTTTTCCATGTAGTCAAAAACAATGGGCAGTAGGCGATAAAATCTTACATCAATTTTCTTTTTTTACACTAGGTAAACAGTGTTCTTTTTCTATGAAACTATCACATCATTCAGAAGTATCCTGCAATGTGTATCGGTATATAATAGATGCCCATATCACTTTAGGAAAAACATTATAAAGTTAATGGATCGCTGTAATATTACCACACTATTTGTGGAACATGACCACTAAAATCAACAATATATGCAAGCTCAGTTATTAATTAGGCCCTTTCTTCATCATACAACTAACTAAAACAGTTGAAGTAGATATTTCCTGAAGAATTTATACTTACACTAACCAATAAACTATGACATGGAATTTACAACAAAACTATTAAAACAAACTTTTTCTAAACCACGATTGTAAATATGTTTATTAAATTCATTCCTTCTCTGAAGCTATTAAACCAACCTTATTTTCCTTATTCCTTTTGTCTGCACTGTTGTCTCTGCTTTTCTTGTCGTCATCTTTCTTGGGCCTCGGAGGCTTCTCTGATCCGCCCTTGTCTCCATTGAGGACCTTCTTCACTGAATCTGTGCTATCCATCTGGGAGGGGGGGGGGGGGGGGGGGGGATGTGTACAAACAGTGAAGAAAATTGTATACATGGTGACTCAGTGCAATTTAGTCCTCGAAATGGTGAAAACAGCCCCCCAAAATCATAAAAGAGCTCCTGTAAATTTGCTTGTAGAGTTCAATGCAAAATCAATTCTAGAGTGCAGCCGAGCTTGAAACGTAGCCCCGAAAAATAAATTTTGATTTGTTTTCCCTGGTGCAAATACATCACAGAACTAGCAACCACCTTCATGTACAGATTTAACTAGAGCAATTTGGAACACTAATGCATGCTGCATTTTATTAAGATCCATAAATCAATTAAAACATCACCTCAACAACATATTATATTAGTACACATCTTTCGCAGTGAACAAATATAATAGATCTTCAACAACACCATTCAGCCCCCAAAATTAAATTAATTCTCAAGTACGAAGTCACAGTTCATTGGGAATTACATCTATAGAGTAGTTTTGTAGCACAGGAAGGTTTGCTTTCCTTCTTTTTTTTTGGGGGGGGGGGGGGGGTGCACCTTTGTCAAAATACAAATACGACTGTATTCTCTTATTGCTATTATTTTACATTCATACGCTCTACAAAATTACCTTTTTTGATAACGCTGTAGCTAGGGTTTGTAATAATTCATTAGTCTTCTCTGGTTCGTGTCCTGCAACAATTTTTGATGGCCGTACTGATAACGCCTTGCCTGTCACCATGCCTGTTGTGTTGGGGAAGACAAACACAGGAAGAAATCATCTAAATGGGCCTTAGATTGTGAATATACTTTACGACATTTTATGTATTTATTAAAGACCTGAATAGAAAAGTGTAATTTGACACAATTTTTTTCATAGAACAGATACAAGTCAATATAAAGAGACACAACTGTATTTTTTTTTTTTTTTATAGAACAGATACAAGTAATGTCATTGTACATACACATCAAATCACTGCTACATGTATAGTTAAGTATCATTAGGCGCATGAACATTTCATTGAGAACATTTTATTCATTCATATTTCAAGAACATCATGATTTAAAACATATATTGAAGTGTACATAGAAATTGAATTTAAATTGAATAGGCCAACTACAAATAGTGTATGTACACACAAACAGACTTTAAATGGGAAAATACAAAAGCCAACAGAATTATTTCTTCTATATTAACACTTGACTGATACTTACAAACAACATCTACAACTTTCTGCAGGAGTGCAACTTTGGCATCTTTGTCCTGTTCAAAAAAGAGAGACAAAATACAATAAAAAATATTGCAGTCTTTTCGCTTATATAAATTTTAAATCACATGCTTTGTAATTGTTTATGATCATGCTATGACCTAATAATGATTTACATTGAAAATAAGTAGCTAAATGCCACTGTCACAAATTATAATCATAATTACAAAACTATGTCCTCCAACAGATGCTAAGGTCAATTCAGACAGAATGAATTGCAATCTGTCTATAGGCCTATAAAGCAATATTGTATGTATTTTCAAAAGACATTTAATACATTTATAAATAGGTATCGATTTGTGAAGTAATTCTTATGTTCAAGGGGATGACATATTGTCTCCCCCGCCCGTCCCCCTCCCCCCACACACACACCGATGAAAAGAAATTATGTATATCGATGAACATGATATCCCTGTCTCCATACAATAGTACAACAATCTTGCACACATTTGTATTTGTTATGGGTATACTAATTTCAGTTCTGGTGGGGAAATTGCAGCAATTTTCTTGACTTTGTTTAACTGTAGTGTCATTCTTTACCTGTTCTATTACTTTACAACTGGTAGGGTTATTGTTCGGGGGATGATCTTTTCATCCCCCCCCCCCCCCCCCCCCCTTAACAAAATAACTGCAGATCTACACTGGTGTACTAAAGTTACTTACTTTCACATTTGTAGAATCCATTTCTGCTTCTGTGAAAAGGCCTTTCATGAAACCTGTAGTTCTGATCACCTGTAGAAAGTAAACATGCAAAATTGATAATGTAATTGCTAATTGTTTTTTGTTTGTTTTATTATTTTTTTATGGTGCCTACATGGCTACAAGGCATGCTTGCTTGGGCGAATGCAACCATTTGGAAAAGAATGGTGTATTTTATACGTTGATTTTTTATATACAGTACATGTTGAAATAAAAAGAATTTAATTGAATTGAATCATTGAATGCAGTAAATGGTAGGCTGGTAGTGCAATTTTCTACTTGATCAGCAAAGCTTCTTAGTTACCCTTCACCGAGTTCTTTACTATCAAAATCAAATAATCTTTAAATTGAGTAGGTTAGGTTAATTATGATTCCAAACAGGAGAATAGCCTCCTTACCTTGCATGAAAGAATTGCATGCCGGGTACAATTTCATAAATAAATTTCCCTTGACTACGGGAACTGGGTGGGTTGTGTACAAAGTCTATGGGGATTTCAGAATCTCAAATGGAATGGGTTAATTGCTGCAAGTGGCCCAGTATGTCGGGCAAGTAATTAATTTTTTTCTCAACGTTTCATGCCCCAAAATTTAATGTCTCTTGTAAACTGTCTACGTTTAATAAAAACTCACTCCCTTTATTGTTCAAAACTGCAATTACACCAAGGATTGACATGGAAGCTAGACAGACTGCCAAGCATTTATCATTCTGTAATTGTCAGATCTTTGGAAATCTAGTAGCCATTTCTAGAATTTGACTTCTAATTTTAATGACCAACATCAATTAGATTAATTGGGCAAGTACAAGTGTCTCTGTCAAGCAAAACATGACAAATCTGAATGAGAAACACTTGTTTCTAGACCAATGTATTATCTATTATGGTGTCCCAGGGTGAAATTTCCATTGACTATATGATGACATAAACGGTACCCTGGGGTACCAGACGAAAATCCGCCATTTTGTTTAATTATTTATTTAATTTTTAGGGCTGTACTGTGGGTATAGCGTGCATACAATTGCGCGCTGCACTGCATGCACAACGCAATACGGTTGTACTTCCAGTGGACACAAGATGGCGCTACACAACGCGGGATACCGGGGTACAACGGTACCCCGGGGTACTGCGTGTGTCATCATATTACCAATTTAAATCAATTGGTACCAATTGAAAATTACCCATTGAAAATTACCAATTGAAATCAATAATGAAATAATGGGTACCCATTGAATTCTGTTTCAATTGGTACCAATTAGAATTTCAATGGATACCAATTGGTTTCAATGGGTACCCATTGAATTCAATGGGTACCAATTAGAATTTCAACTGGAATTTCATCCTGGGGTATTGAAACTTTGCGTTTGAAAATGTTGATGCTTTTCAAGGTGGTTTAGGACCAATCAAAATTTAGTTATCTTCATAATAAACATAATATAATGACTAATGTTCTTTGGATTCTTATTCTGAATATAATTGCCCGATTCCGTAACCATGTCATACCCTCACCAATTTCTTCCCAGAGAAAATCAGACTTTAAACTTTCGCGTGACCAATCTGCCAATGACTGAACATGCATTCATGTGTAGCGCTAGCAGTAGAAACCTTGGCACACATTTCAATGGCAGTGTGCAACTGCTACGATGCAATGTGCGCACAGTATTATCGGTTAGCGTGCGCACTGTTGTCAAATGTCAAGTTTTTTATGAAGATCTTGCAATCATTGTGTCACCACAGACACCGTCGAGATGGTTTGATTTGGTTCTGGTATTACGATTCTGCCTGGCCATGCCATGGTACTATTATTAGGGAGAACGACAGAATACCGCAATCACGCATTTGTATCTGCTAACACGCAAAATTTTGCTACGAAAAACCTTCAGTAAAATGAATATTTTTCAATATTTTACCATGAAATTGGTATCCTCTTGAAGTTGAAGCTTAATCCTTCCTTGATCTGGATATGGCATTAGTTGTTCCTAAATCGATGTTTTAACACCTAAAAAAACAATCTGAATGCGCAGTGAGTTAGGAGACTTCGCGGTAGTCGCAGTAGCGACTGCACTTGAAGATTCCTTTTTGCTTCCACAGTGCATAAATTTTCCCAACTTCCATGCCAGAGTAGGGGTTCGTAAACTCCCTCTACGTTGAATTTGAGGCCATTTTCGTGTAGAGCAGAATCTGATCTTTCGAATGACACCAAATTCGCCGGAATTTTTGGGAATTTTCACCTTGCAAATCACACAACACTACATTGTAATGCTGCGCTATACGGGAACAATGTGGGACAGTACAACAAAAGTTTGTCAAAATTTCACACAAAATTCTTATCTTAAATTCAACAAAATCAATCATGACTGGCCCTAAAAATGATACAAGTGTTATATGAACTTACCAAAATGGTCCAAATTATTCTTCAAATGTCGAAAAAAATGGAAAATCTGCAGTTTTGGAAAATAAAAAGACTGAGAAAATCTCAGTCGTGATCCCTCTCGAAAGTGTTGCTGCTATCTGGATGACTGTCATGTATTTCCCGCAAGCTTCCCACACCACACGTGTTACCGTATCCGAATTCTGACACGGCGTATCCGAATTCTGATACGGCATATCCGAAATCGGATACGGCGGGCATGCTTGCAGATCGCGAGTTGGCTTGTTTTGGACAATAATAAGCGGCCTCCGCATGTTGCGGGCGGGCTTTCTTTGTTTACGATGGGACATCGAGCAGGAAGACAAAGAAATTGAACTTATATGACGATTTTTGTAAGTATGACTTATCATTTTGAAAATGAAATTTTGTACAATAAATCATAAAATCAGCTTCAATCTAGGTATGCAATTTTTTACTTTAGATATGCTGTTCTTTTCTCTCTGTTTGTAGTTCAAATTGTGTCCCGTAGATTTTTACCACTGTGAGCAGTAAATGGTCCTATCAGGACCATTTACAATACATTGTAGATGTGTTGCAAATTGATTTTTTTGAAGGATTGTTTTGCTGACATTTTTGCATCGATTTTCGGCACAAAAATTCAACGAAAAATCGTTTAAAACTGGAGGAAGGAATCTGAAAAAGGTATGGAAAAGTAGTATTTTATGAAAGTGTGTTGATTTCTTTACACATTGAAATACATTACTATGGGAGTAGTAATAGCGCCAAGCTGCGATCATCCAATGTAAACAAATTGCCCATGTACTGATTTTGATATTTTTAGCCATGTTGAGGCATGCGTTTTCTATTAATACTATCGCTTGGGCACGCGCAGAGCATACTGCATAGTTACCGTCCATCGCCTGAAACTGGCAGAACCAAACTTTGTACCTTCTAGTTCTACCTCTAAAATTGGAATATCTCCACTAATATTGAAGCTAATTAGTTGACTTAAGCACCATTATATTTCTTACTTTACAAGCTTTCCAATGATATTAAGTTTGTTGAGGTTCCATCAAAAAATCCAAATATCACCGAACTCCCTACTAATTTGATTCTGGCATTTCAAACTTCATCATTCACACCCGACTTTACTTTGCTTAGTTTCACATATAATTTTAAGGATATACAGTTCCATTAACTAAGTTGATCTAAACACTTTAGGGTTCTCCTCCCTGCCCTGGTTAGATTTTATATTGGAAATCATTCATCATTGCCATTAGCATATTGCATTGTTTGTCTGTTGACATTCCTAAACTCGTTAGCACTACATCCACAATCACGACACAGCTGCAACATGCAAACTCACCTCTGTGAAAACATCATGTAGAAATCTGAACGGTGGTTTCTTCAGTAATTTATCGGTCATCGGTGGCTTCTTTACCATTTTCCCAAGTGTATCTTGAGTCTTTTTAATATATTCCTCTCCCATGGTGTTCCTGGTAGACGTCACCTCATAACGATATCAAAAATCAAGTAGAAAATCACGAGATATAGCACCCAGAAACTATGTTGTTAACGAGTATTTTCATTAGATACCGGACGCTCTTTCCATGTTCATTTATTTTTGTGCGGAGAATTTACTCCCGGTATGCCTATATTTACTTGGTCGCAGAGGGCGACATTGCACATTCTTGACACAGAAATACAATATAAATATCTTGAATGGCCTAGTCCACAGAAAAAATGACGCTCTCTAGCTAGCTCAGTGGTCGATTTTCGTTGGTGAAGTTTTTTTTTCTTCATATTCAGTTGGACAATAAAGTCATACTATATGAATTATGAAAAGAATAATTTGCAGCTCCTCTATTTTCACATTATTTGTGAACATTCCCATACAAGGTTGATCGAATTAAATTATTCGATATAAATTCACAAAAAAACGTTTTCCAAACGTTGAGCCGGAGTTGAATAGATTTGTAACCACAAATTATATTCTTCAGTTGGTTTGAAGGTATAAATACTTCCTTGATTGTATCGGCAGTCGTACAAGAGAAATCTTGTACACATACTAAAATTGGAACGATACAGAGAAGATTAGCATGGTCCCTTGTGCAAAGATGACACGCAAACTCGTGAAGCGTTTCCAACTTTTTTTTTTTTTTTTTTTTAATTCCTATTTTTGTACAAGTGTAATATTTCAATTTTCAATCGCTGAAAAACATCCCATGCAGTGACCACAAGTCATGTCATTTACATAGCAAAACTAAGAAATAAAATAAAAAATGATAAACCTAATTGATCCGGGAGCTGAGTCAATATTTCCGTTCAATTTAACTGAGGGATCTAAAATAAGTAGCTATGTCAACATGTAAAAAAAAAAAAAAAAACATAACTACAAAATAATACGATGTGTGTGAGAATTAACTGAGTGCCGTCCTCATAAATACATCCTTTACAGCAATCATATTGAAAAACAATTAAACATTATTCTCAGCCCATGAGATATTAATCCGTGTAACTGTAAAAAAAGAAGAAGTTATTTAGGTCTTTAAATTAGCTTTCCTACAATTGACATGAATTATATAGCCTTTGTTGTATGAAGAGAAAAATATGAAATCACTAAAAGTATTTTTATATACCGATAACTTTATTTCTAATAGAACAGTAAAACAAAAAATAATGATAATGATAATAAATTGATATAAGTCAACATCGGTGCATGACTAATCATCGCTAATTCAATACGTGTAGTTCTGAGACCTGTGTCTGAGTCAAGGGGGGGTAACTCTCCATAGAGTACGTGTTAAAAAAGTGTCAAATTTGAAGCGATTTATCTAGGTCTTGAATATTCATGAGCTGTTCGCTTGCCCTCCCTCATATCTCTTACCTGTTAATCCAACATTTTTTGTAGGGAAAGCGAAAGTTCATCGCACATGCGCAGAAGAATACATTTTGATGAATATTCATGAAGAATTTCGTCATAACTTTTACCTTATTTAGTAATGGATATGCCTTATTAGTCAAGTTTGTCCATGCATAATGTCTATGAAATTATCAGTAAGGAATAATTAAGTATCGATAATATCGCGAAGTATCGCTAATCAGCTGATTTATTGCGGTCAAATTGTCCACACGTATTTAGTGCGACAGTACAACTTTCTCAACCCATCATCGGAATTGGAAATCATTTTGTGGCACAAAGAGGCATTTTGAATGGCTAATTTTATGAGCATCGGGTCCAGAATATTGAGTGGAACGGAACGCAGTATTTGAACCATCAAGAGTTTACAGCAATATCGGTAAGTGTGCCTAAAATCCTCATAAGGTTTTACGCTTTAGTCAGTTAACCCTTCCACTGTGCGTAGGTCGTTATCTACGGTAGATAGCGATATTTAGTGTTTTGCTGGGCCACCAGCCGCGGGGACAAATTGTATGTAGGACCGTACCTAGATTCCTAGTAGGTACCGTCTTGCTGCTGCATTCAGGCAACTTAATAATATTGCGAAAGTTTGATTTTGTAGACACAAAAATGTTGGTTTCGAGAGTCTAAATAAAGATCAGTATCATCATGTCAACTCTCAATTATCAATTTAATTGAGTAATTAGTCAGAAATTATTGAAGAAACAAGTTAAAATATATTATTAGTTACTAGTTTTCAAATCTAACTAAAATTGAATGAAGTTTGACTTTGATACGAGTCTGTGACTTTCAACTTGTACTGGCCAGCTACCAAAGCCTAAGGCTAAGCCTTGGCTTTTAAAAGGCAAAGATGGTCTAGGAATTTATAGGGTAGGACTAGGCCGGTCCTCAGTCCTCAGGCTCAGGCTCATGCTCTCATTCTAATATCTGGAAACATTGGATTGGAACACAGGCTGATTTTGGTAACTGAAGTGATTAAAACTTTTTAAAAAGAAATCCAAATCACACTAGATTCTAGACAGTCAGTAGACAATGGGAATCAGTGCCAGCGGTCGTGGCCCAAGAATTAACTTGGTTACTTGGTCTTGGCCTTGCCCTTGGCCTTGGGTGGTTCATTACGGTCATTCATAAACCAATTGTGTACATGTTACGTACGTGTACGTACTACGTAAGGCCTAATTAGATTAGGGCCATATTAAGATAGTGGCTGGACCTGGTCTAGTCAGAAATAACCAACTCTTTGTGTGGTTTATTATGTGTTGTTTTTTTAAAATAAAAACTTATACTGTACTACCCTTAATTGGTGCGGTCAGTGGAGCAACTGTCGGAATATATAGAGACTGTTTTTCAGGTCTAGAGACAATGAATAGAGTAGTAGAATTTCTGCTTGTGCAGGGTCCAGAAACTGCTGAGCTAGATGATATTTGATGCTAGATGTTTTAAAATGATTGATAATTTTGCATGAATCTATGTTTGTTGTCGTAGTACTACTACTACTAGTAGGATTCTATGTGAAATTATGAATGTAGACTATAGTATTTTAGACTCGTCTCAAAGCAAATTACTGATTAATATCTATGTTCCTCTTTTTTATTTGGTGAACTGGCACTGAGTGATGGTTCGAAAATCCAACGATGGACACTGTCTAAGTGCTCTTGAATTGAGTATTTACTGTGATATAAACAAATTCATAATCGGATTTATGTTTGTTTATTATTAATGTAGATATTTTGTTAATTTCTTCCGTTTACAGCAGTCTGATTCTGGTGCTTCATTTGTTGGAGATTCCTTCGGCTAAGGTGTGCTTCATGTCAACTCTCTTCCTTTTCACCCATTGGCAATACATGTCGTGGATCACCCAACAGGTAATCAACTTTTTTTACTGATTACATTTCTGTCAATTTGTATAACAAATAGTGATATTAGATGTTTGTACTATTCTAACACTTATTCGTAAATATTAATATTATAATTACTGCATTTGGTGAAAAGATTTGATATATAGCTCAATTGAAATTATGGCATACAAAATACAACTCCCTGCTATATTTATAACAAGGTTATTTTTTAATGATTGTATTTGTTTACATTATATCTAAGATAAAATTAAATGTCTTGCACATTTTATGAAGCAATATTCTAGGAAACAATAATTACCTCATGGAATTAAATTTTAGAAGCAAACAAAATAGACACCCACAGAGCTAGAGTGGTAGAAAGTAAACACACCTTTCAAAATTAAACCAATACTTCTAGTTTCTATAGTAACGTATGTTTTGCTTTGTGTATTTTTTCTTGATTCAACAGATCAAGTACCACCAGTATCAAGGTGAACAGACTGCCTGGACAGCAAGCCAGAGGACTCGAGCAATGATTTAAGGGAGCCCATGGAAGATCGGCCATGTCTACAAATATGGTGCTGAATAGGCACACACACATCAGGACAATTATAAAAACAGAAAATGATATTGACCATGCGGTCGAGTGAGTCATTTGTTATACACAGTAAAAACCTGTGTATAGTGGCCATCCATGGAACTAAGAAAATAGGCCACTGTCGAGTCTAGACAGGTGACCTCGACATAGGTTATCTACCTTTTCCTCTGCATTAGATCACTTTTGTGGCCATTGCAGACAGGATATGGTTGCTATTGACAGGTGGTTTCTAAAAGACAGGTTTGACCTCTTTTTGTTTGTAATTACACATGGCAAGACAGCCAACAAAATGTTAAATAAGGCGAGAGGTTTAATTCTGGGACGGTATATTGATTCCATACAAGTAAAAATGTAGATTACTTAGCCAAAACTGAGCTTTGATTATTTCATCAACTGAAAATGTTGCCCAAATTTTGGTGTCATTATGTCTTCAAATATTTAATTTAGACTTACTGAAGTAAAATTCTAAAAAAAAAATTTTTTTTACTGGTGCTAAAGTTTTGGTTCATTTTAACAAAGTCTTCATTAGATTAAATATTTAAAAATTCACATTTTTTAATGTAATAATTAAATCACAAGTTACTGCCGGGAATTGTAAAAGTGATAGCTGAGTTCTGGTAGAGAGAGTACAGTTTAAGTCAAACTGAATTTTAGTAATCAAAACCTACACCATTACATTACTAACTAAGAATTATAACTCCACCATGCTCAAAGGAATACAACATTACAAATGACTAAGTAAAAAGCCTGTTATCATTCAAAAAAAGCTGTTTAAACTGAAGAGGGCGCTTTCAAAAAACGCATTTGTTTAAACCATTTAAAATAAAATATTGTGCATGTGATGTTTTGTTAAAAAAGTAATTAGATAGAGAGATAATAAAAAAAACTATCTAAAAAAACTCTTTTGAAAAGAGGAGGCATTTTAAAACGAATTTTAACGGCTGGTTCAAAATTATCGGATTCTTGTGGGGCCCCACAATTATTACAAATGGTTATGTTTATGGATATTTCAGCCGTTTCTGAACCGATTTTGATCAAATAAAGTTTATTCTTCCATTAAAATTGTATTCTCTTTCAAATTTGACACTCAGTTTTTCATTTTCTCACAACAAAATTATTTTGTGTAGCGCCCTCTCAACCAAAACTCATAGTATCAAAGGGGTTAGTAACATTCTCATTTATTTCAGAATACTTTTGCACAGACTTAATACATCGGGATTTATGGTGTTAATATTTCAAACAGTATATAGCTATAATGAATCAATAATTTGATATACTTAATCAACCAAAATAAATTTCTTGCATTGCCCCATCCATCTTGTGTAATCTATATTTTGATTATATGAACCCATTTTGGTAAATTCCAATATGACTAGTTTTGAATTTGTCAATTCTCCCTACCATAATTCATATTATATAATAATTAGTACTTTATTGAATTAACATTTATACTTATGTATTGTTAGTGAATGTGTATTATATTCTTCTTTTTTTTAAAAGTATAATTATACAGTTTTGATTATTCATGTAACTTTAAACAAAATAATGTGTTTTTTTTGGTCAACCAAATTATTAGTTACAGAATATTTTGTGTGCGTTTTAATCTTATATCAAAGTGTATGTGTATATAGTAGGACCTCAATTATTTTATTGTATTTTATCATGTTTGGATGCTATTATTTTCAATGCAATGTTTCAATTGCTCTGCATGTATTTTAATGTTAAATTTTGTGTATTTTCCCAATCAGCCTTTACCTGCCAACTCGACAATTAAGCTACTTGCTTCATGCCTCTTTTAGGTGCTAGCCGTTACATTTCATGTGTACATTTTGTGTCTGAATTCTGTTTGAAAAAAACAACAACAACACTGAATTGAATTTGAGATTTCAAATAGTGAACTGTATAAAGCCCTCTGCAGACAGAGCCGACTCGACCCCGATCCGACTGTTTTCAATCAGACTAGAGTTGGGCGCGGTCGGTCGGATCCGATTCATCGTGTTGAATTGGCCCCAACTGGCATCCGACTGTCTCTCGACTGGCAAAATGTGCGTCGCGAGGCACTGAAAACTGAGCCGATCCGAATGAAAACCAGTCGGATCGGGTCGAGTCGGCTCTGTCTGCAGAGGGCTTAACTTGCACTTAAAAGATCATAATTATAAATGTAAATTGAAGAAATATGGGGTCAGTAATATAGTGTGGTCAAAAAAGATTGGGAAGGCACATAGATTGTTGTGGGGCAGACTTATATTTGTGTCTTATGTTTCTCCTAGTTTGTGTCAAATAATTGCATGGGGGCAAGTGGCCCATTATAATCTTTTTATGGGTCTAGATATGACTTTTATTGTTTTTGTAAAATAATGGGGAGCGTCGCCCCCCCCCCCCCCCCCCCCCCCCCCCCCGGAGTTATACTGGGTGGTTATATTTCTTTGGTCTGTTTATTTAGATATATGACTGTTGTTGTTTTCTAATTAAATGTTAATGGAAACCTATAATGAACATTTATCATGTATATTTATGTATGTGTGGTATGAGAGGGTGTGCAATTCAAAGTGAATGCTGTTTAGAAGTGTATTCTGACAGGCCTACAATTACTTAATACTTAATCTTTATTAGATACAGGCTATGATGACATGCATGTGCAGTAATAATATGACTACGATGGTGATCGAATGACATCAATTAAGTTGTGATGGTTTATAATCAGTGATAAGTTTGTAGTGATGTTGGTGGTGGCACACATTAGAAACCAGAAGTAACCTGTTGGATTAATTTAGGTGAATTTGTGTTGTTTGTTTGTTTGTTGTTGTTGTTGTTATTATTATTATTATTTTTTTTTTTGGGGGGGGGGGGGGGGGGGGGGGGGGGTCAAGGTCAACAACTTAATTGCTGCTCTCTAGTCTTGTTGACAATAAAGACAACAATCTAAACCATTAAATTGCCTAATCCATAAGAACAATTTCCACCAACTATAAAACAGTTTAGCATGCCAACTTACACCCCCATACACAGTTGGCCCCATAACAGTAGGATTTTTGTCTTTAATATGAAGACTAAATTAGAACTCAAAGCTGCATGTACATGGTACATTTAGCAAGGGAAATAGTTAACTGATGAAATTATTAAAAAAAACATAATGTATAATTGGAGAGCATAATCAACATTGTAGTACATAAACACTACACGTGCTTTTATGAGAGAAAAAACATCTCATGAATAATAATGATATGCTAATGAGAAAATTTGTGCGTAAATATGCAAATCATATAAATACAGCGCGCAAGTTGAACTGCGCATGCTCAGTAGAATTTCGCTGCTGTACAGTTTCAAAACACTTCAAATACTTTTACGTGAGAAATAGCAGTACATGGGATCATCCGGCGCCTCATGAATATTCAAGACCTAGATAAATCGCTTCTAATTTGACAGATATTTTGGCCGAGTTCACTCTCTAGTCTTTATATTATAGTTACTCTATGGTCTGAGTGAGACGTTCATTGTCGCCCTCTATGGTTATATAACGTCCAATTGCCAAGTTCCTGTACAGTCATAACAACACATAAACATTGATTGTTTTTCTTCCCCCCCCCCCCTTTTTACCCACGCCGATGAAATCGGCAGGGGGTTATGTAAAGGGTTCCGTATGTTTGTTTGTTTGTTTGTTTGTTTGTTTTGTTTTTTTTTTGTTTTTTTTTTTGTTTGTTTGTGTACAAGATAACTAGAGAACGGGTGAACGGATTTGCACCAAATTTTCAGGGAATGTTTGGATAGTGACATGGAAGAATCGATTAGATTTTGGTGATGATTGGTTGACCCCTGCAAATTCTGTGGAACCTTGAAGTTTGAGTATGTATTTATTGGTACGGAAATTGACAACAATTACGGGAGTACGGAATGGCGCTGAAATGTTACGGATTTTGGGAAATCCGATAATGCACTACCGTCTATGCATTTCTATTTGTGCTCCGTGCGATCGCGATGGCACACACGCACTAATGTACTTATCACACACACACAGTCTCTCTTCTTCTCTCCCTTCTCACACTAGTCTCTCCTCGTCTCTCCCGTCTCAAATCATTTCAAGAAAACAACGTGGCGCACACGCCATGCCAATAGATGTACTTACACATAGTACACACCCGCATGTAATGTGTTGTGCATATTGCAATGCATAAATATTAGGCATATCTATACTACACAGGCAGCTAGTAAAAACACGTGCGAATCGGCAGATAGCTGTCATGAAAAGATCTAAAATCATATTTATGCAAGAGAAATGGACATAAAAGTTTGCAGAATCAGGAAGATAAGGTATCTGTTATTGTTTGTAATAGTTTATTTTGTTTGAATTCATGATTTATGTTACATTTATCGCCAATAAATTGGACAGATGTCGGCATTTTCAAGCCCTCCCTGCAGGCATACCCAGTCAGCATAGTTTACTATGCCTGGAGTTGTGGGGGATTCTGTTCAACGGTTGATCACTATGTTTTTAGGATGCATCGGTAAGCAAAACAGGGTTGAGGCCGACGAAGGGGTAGAACAGGGCTAATGGGAGGCGTGGGTATGCTGACTTTGTCGGCCTTCTAGTTTTAAATAAAATTGTTATGCTTTCCGATATTTAATCACGAATTCCTCGCTAACTGAATCACGAACTGATAGTAGGATCGATTAATGGAATACTCAACATCAATCAAATAATCATGCAGTAAGGAACCAAACAATTTTGGACAATGGCTGTTATGAAAATTTCTGCCGTTTGGCATAATTTATATAGCCAAAGTAAACTATATTATATTATATTTTGGGCCTTGTGACCATTGTACTATTATAAAGTATTAGCACTAAACGTTCATTATCAACTTTGTAATATAAGGTTTTCATATTGCGAATTGATTATAATGCTGAAGATTTTCAGTGATTATCATGGATTATAAATAATAATATTACACTATAAACCAACATTTACTTTTAGCCTATCAAAACAATGCAAGTTTCTATCATTGTATGCCCTCCATTTCACATCCACACTGCCCCCACCCCGGCTTCGCCCCCACCCCCTTCCCCCCGGCGCGGGTCAATTTCTGGTTCATGGCACATTCTCAATAATAATTAATAATACAACGTCATATTCTGATGTGTCATTGACTAGTAAACGTTATCAGGCTGAATCAAGTTTAGAAAAAAATCACGGGAACAAAGTCTATATATTAGCCTATTAAAGGTATTTAGTCAATTAAATTTCAGTTGACCGAACATCTCGATCATGCCTGGTTGTGTTCAGCTAATATAAATATAAATCAACAGGCTTTGTGTTTTTGTTTTCTTCGAATGATCTCTTTCAACTGTTGTTGCTGTTGTTGAATTATATGAAGAACCGATTTCAACTGTGTACAAAATAATGTATGACAAATATACAATGACCCATTAATGAGTTAGCAAATATACCGTTATACGGTAGCACTTTTGCGTTTTCGCTCCGTACTCGGACACTGGCAATAGTGGACACAATGTCATAATAGATCACAGAAAAACAAACTTCGGGAATTAACTCTTTGTCAGTTTTTGCATAATCCCTTTAATGCTTCGATCAGCTGAATAGCGATCACGGGTTAGCACCAAAATAAATCAAGTATAAGAAACAACACCAATTGACAACGAATTAACGTCATTAATCAATTTGGGACATGGAATTAAAAAACCGGAGTTGTTTGGAAGTCATAATTTTATAATGTATACATTTTGTTTATGTTTTTGGAAGTCAGGCGGCGAAATCGTAGAGCAAAAACTTTTTCATGTGAGGGGCGAAGCGACCAAACCGTAGAGAATGATGGTTTGGGAGCGCGGCTGGGAATTGATTTATATATTTTTTTAAATGTCATCATGGTATTAAAAACATTTATATGTTTTTCAGAACTTTAGAACATGCATGCACGAAAACTGAAAATGTGTCACAAACGTAATGTAAACGCCCTTAATTTTTTTTAATTTATTTAGAGGACTGTGAACACCCGTCTCTATGTAATTTTTAAAATGTAACTATTTGCTAAACTTAGCATATATGGATAGCAATAATAATAGTGCATAATTTGCCTCATGTGTTTTGTTTGTATTATAGTATAGTTTGTTTTTGTAATTTTATTGTATAGTAATGTACCTATACCTCATCGACACCGGATAGTTTTATTCCTGCATGGGACAGACCTAATTTGATATATGTCTTAATTATGGCCTTTGTTGTTCCCCCACATTTATGAATATTGTGACCTATTTCCTCTTTTCTTCTTTTGCTATGTCTGTATGCATGTTTTTGCCAATTGCCTGTATACAAACTGTCTATAATAATCTTATCAAGTAAAAAATAAACAAACAAAACAAACGCTTCTACTCCATTCGTTAATTATTATAAGTCTTCAGAACGATTTTTTTTTAACGAAACCGGTAAAAGATTATTAGGAACATTGGGTGATTTCAAGTATGGTGTTAGTGTTTATTACACACAAACACCAGTTTGATAAACACTAACACAATGCAGCCCTAAACACCATACTTGAAATCACCCATTGACCATGGTTTAGAAGCGTTTTTCGAGTTTGTTTTGTTTGACTTTCTAAGTTTTATTCATTCATATACTGTAATCTTATTTACTTTTTTATATATTTTTTTATAATTCAGATGTGGACATAAACTTGAAAGTTTTTTAACTTGAAACATTTTAAACGTGTTTGGGTGAGCGTGGTGAGCGGGGACCCCTCCCACCCAATTTATCCCCTAAAACACGAATTCGCCGGGCGGCCGACTGAATCTAGCTAAAAAAAACAACAACAACTCGCCCAAATATGGTTGCATCACAATCGTGACGTCACTCATTGCTTTTCTATACAGTAGTTTGGTCACATGATCGCGACAAGTCAGAGTCACGAGACTCGATTTGACTGTGCAGTGCAGCAGCGCATGCAGTAAGTGCCCACGTATCGTATTCACACACACACACAAACGCCAATTTGCATTCAATCGAATCGATAATCGCGGCCGGTTGAGTGAAGTCACGAGACCTGAGTTTTGTGTATAAAAGTCGCCGGGTCTTGAAGTTCCTGGTCAAAGAGAAAATTGCGTTGGAGCCAGAGAAACGTTAGATCTGAGTTTAGAAGAAGAATCGTTCAGTTTTGGTAAGTTCAGTCATGATTTTACATCGTCGTCGATCATCAACTTGTGTCTTGCAATGTCACCTGACAAGATTTCAAATTTTAAGTCATTCTATTTCTAATTTGTATTTCTGTTTTCTATTCTATTTTCAGTTTTTCTATTCTATTTTTACAGATTGGCTGATTGCAGACTGCAGATAGAAATCATCACCAGACATTAGCTCTACAATAACAAATACAATACATTATATATCATGAATTCATGATTATTACAAATGTTAGATTAATTGTTACCTAATTAATTGATTGACACAGACAGTCAAAATCAATTTTGTACCGGCGTAAGTAAGAGCCTCTTCATTTGAATAAGCAGATATTTAAAATGAAATCATTCATTTACATGATGATGATCGTCGATTGAGCTGAGCAATCCAATGACCATGATGACGTACTGGTTAGTCACGCACCAGACCAGTCCACCTACAACTTCCATGTGTAAATCAATTCTGTATTTGAATTAGATACTACTTTTAGTTTTACTTATTCATAATAACATTTGTAAGACATTTTTAAATGTCTTATAATACAAATGTTAAAACATTTATCATTCAGAAATTTGTTGTCTACTCATGGTTGTATATTTTGTAAATTACAGTGTATTACTCGGACATTTGTTTACATGGTTAAATAACAATGTTAAAGTTAAACAAATTTTGAAATGATAAATATTAAATGTCACATGTACAGTAAATGTTGTACAGTAACTGTTGTACATCATGTCTCATACAAACATTCTTCTGAACTCACTTTTACTACTAGTACTAGTTCTATTCTTTATCTATTTCTAGTCTTGCCCAATTGGTTTTCAAAAACTCTCAATTTTTGGTTCACTTTTCTGAGTTTTCTCATTTTAGATTCATTATTGAAAATGTGTGCTTAATACAGCTTTCTAAAATTGAATTGATTATAATCTGAGTCCTGACATAATTTACATTGAGTCATTTTAGTTTATAATGAAGACTACCAAATTGGATCCCATCCAGATAATGTCAATTTATTATTTGGGAACAGGAAACAGTTGCCAGAATTTGTCAGTTGTCAGAATTCAGTCATTATTTTCAACATGGCAAAAGACAGGGCATTGTTATTTGTTTACCCATATGAGTGAGTCATGTGACTCTCAAAAACATGTCAATTGTCATATTTTCAATACAAATTCCTAAAAGATATACTGTAAGTCTAACGGAAGTAGGACAAACGTTAATAAACCAATTTTTTTTTTTTATGTTCATGACATTTCAAGACAAATTATTCAACACTTCATGTTTCTAAAAATGTTGTCCTTACTTTAAGCCTTTGATGCTAAATAAGTGAGACAAGTTAATAATAATAAGTAACATTATTTGATTTATTTTCACATTTTTGTTACTTAACTCATTCTTAATCATTGTCATGTTCAGGATATGGATAACCATTTCATTCATTGTAGGTTTTGTTATGAGTGAAATGTTAAAAGTTTCTATTTTTTATTTTTTATTTCAAAATGAAAATATTGTCATTTGTCAACTCTTTGATGTCTAAAATCTTTTTCTCGATTACAACTTATCATCATTATGTCAAGGATAGCCATGCTCCTTGCTTTGGGCCTTGCAGCCCTGGCCAGCTCTGGATTGGTCAAGCCCTCCAGACCAGACCTGGACAGCTGGACTCCAGATGAAAAGTTAAAATGTGTCTTTTATTTTACAAAGGAAAATACTTCCAACTCTTTGTTCCCTTAAATCTCTTTCTTGACTACAGATAATCATTCATCACCATGTCAAGGATCGCCATGATGCTCGTCGCCTTGGGCCTCGCAGCCCTGGCCAGCTCCGCATCGGTCAAGCCCTCCAGACCGGACCTGAACTCCAGGTGGGAGGACTGGAAGGCGATGCACAGCAAGCAGTACAGAGACAGTGCTGAGGAGATGGAGAGGCGGATGGTCTGGGAGCAGAACCTCAAACTGATCAGCATGCACAACCTGGACCACAGCCTCGGCAAACACACATTCAACATGGAAATGCACCAGTATGGAGATATGGTAAGGAATTTCAATTTCAGTTTCATAATTTTCATTTTGTCCCAACACTAGAATTCTGCTTAGAACTAATCTATACGCACATACATAAAAAATACAATTAAATACTTAAATCTAAAACTCTGCATAGTGATACAAAATTATGATGTTATTATGAAAACATTATAAAAACGAAATTAACAGTAATGAATTAGCTTCATAATATATTTCCATTGAACATGTAATTGTTATTCCAATAAACACACTCAAATAGAAGAAAGAAAGAGAAAGAATTTATCAGAATTTCTGTCAAATATTATTAGTCATTTGATTTGTAACAAACAGACTTTAGGCTTGTGATCATGCGTCATAGCGAGACTATTTGATGACGTTTTAAAAAAGCTAAAGAAAACAACAATAATCAAATAAGACCAATATCTGTGAATTCATCCAGTGTTTGGGTTGAACCGAAACGTCCTAGGTATTCATTTCTTTACAAAATGCATACTCATTCTGCATGGATACAGCTTATGAACTATGCTTGTGAGTGGGTGGGCACCCTGAAGTCCTTTTGTCCACCTTGACTCATCCACGGACCATTATTGATTCTGTGGAAATGTTTGAATCAAGTGGGACACGGATCAGTGATTCTGTCCATTGAAAAGACCATCATTGTGTCTGAAATGACTAACATGACTATGCATTTTGTAAACTAAATGCTCCTGGGGATTTTAGTGTTAACTTGTCAAGTTTTATCATTTTAAAAGAATTATTTTCATGATTAATTGATCATCTGACACTACATGTAGTTACTTTGTTCAAGTTGTTATCTTGAAAGTTATCAAGTTTCACATGTATTATCCTGTTTTAATGTGTCAGTTTTTTAGTTTTAATGAATTATTTTCATGATTAATTGAATCATCTGACACTTAATTACTTTGTTCAAGTTGTCATCTTGAAAGTTAATTACATCTAGAAAGTTCATTATCTAGTTTCACCTGGTACAGTGTACATATATAATCCTGTTTAATCGTTGGTCACATGTACTGTGTAAATGTACATGTAGTCATGCACCCATGGTCTCACTTCCTTCCTCCTTTTGTGGGAATTCAATCACTTTTTTATCTTTTTTTTATCTTCCTGGTTTCATTTTGGTCACGGGACTGGTAAGCAGTGGTACGGTGGTACCCACATATTTTGGGGATCTCTTTTTGTTCTATTGTTAGTAATGGTACTTCAGAGAAAAGCAATAAAAGGTCAATCTTTGTGGAATAAAATCACGAGATATGCCAGTATGCCACACATTGTATAGAAATTACTTATATTTGTAGCTTGACTACCGTAAAACTCCGTGTATAAGACGCACTCGTGTATAAAACGCACCCCCAACTTTCATTTTTTTAAATTTTTTTTATTGGACACCCTGTAGTTTTTTTAAAGACCCTGAAGTGATGTTGGAATGCTTATACCACTGGTGTAGGGCATGACAATAGCTTAATGTTGAATGTAGCATTCATCAACATCATTTTCTCACATAAAAATAGTGGTTGTAGTACACAAATTGCACATTTATTGAGCAGTAACACTGGTGCTCATAAATATTCATATGAATATTCATGAATATTCATGAGCACCAATAGTCCAATACTCACTAAATATAATGCAATTTCCTAAATTTACTAACAACTATTTTTAATTATGAGCAAAATTTATAACCACTGGTTTAATTAGAAAATTGCATATTTAATTAGTACTGCTGCTCACGAATGTATGAATATTCATTAGCAGTATTACTGCTCAATAAACTTGCAATGTTTACATCTGTCCAATATTTTTTGTGTGAGAAAAAGGTATATATTGCTGAATGCTGCAACTGACAGCAAGCTCTTGTCATGCCCTAAACCATGTGTTAAATACACATTCAACATGACTACAGGGTGTCAAAAAAAAAAAAAAAGTGCGTCTTATACACAGAGTTTTACGGTACTTAATTTAATAAATGCAATGCTATAAATTAACGTAATTGCCTTGTGGCCCAGTTGGGCAATTAAAAACAAGATTTCTCAAAATCTGGTGGCCCCAAACAAGCAAACAGAGAAAGACATAATTAACAAAATTTATGTTATATTTGGTTACCAATTCTGGCCAGCGGAATCTACATGTAGCATCAATATTGGTGACCAGTCCGAAGTTAATTTGTTAAAGGCCTCGGGCCAGTGGGCCTGCATGTGCTTATTTTGAGCATTGCATGATCCTAACGTTGATTTGTTTTTGTGTAGGCCATGTGAATGACTAGTAAATTGCACATGTTCAGTTGGCACTTATCAAAGGAAGGAAGAAAATAAAGCAAATATAATTTATAAACACTTAATAGTTACAGTACATGTACATTATCTACAAGTTAAAATCATCTCTACCCTGACTACACAGGGCCCACAACAACCTAACTAGCATCTGCATTCATGTTCTTCCGTAGATTCGGTAGATATCATTGTCTCAAAGATTATTAAACAGTTTACAGTCAACATACATGTACTGATAGATTTGTTTTGCACACAGGTTACTCATTCTGATTGTGTGCTTAAATAGAAACTGGCCTTGTTTGCTGTCTCAATTGGAAAAGTTGATAACATTTCTAAGTCACAAAGCCCTGACCATGTTTATGTTGGATTTTGCCAGATCATTTAAGTCAACAATGGACATTCTTTGTCAACAATGACAATTTGATACAGAAAGGTAACAATGAAAAAGTTTTAAGTCAAGGCTTAAATGCATGTACACATAATACATTTAAGTAACGGGTTAACGTGTGACCCATTAACTACATTAAAGGGGACC
>JBAMJV010009377.1:0-45659 GCA_037951105.1 Echinarachnius parma
ATAACCAAACCTCGTTTAAACTGACTACATGTAATTATTATTCTTCATTTTTGAGATTTTTGTCCGTGACATACCTTTACAAATGTCGGCTTCACAATACCTTTGCAAGAATAAGTACAATATAGTTGTAATATTATGCTAAATCAGTTAAACTCTTTTATTGACCGATATATAGTCTGATGGAGGCACACCTTCGTTTTTCATTCATAGAATCCAAATTATAGGGCTGTTCGATCTGATTTTTTTTGTGTGTGTTTCATTCATCCCCATCCGTCAACTGGAAACTGTTCAGACGTTTTGTCAAAGAGGAACTGTCCCTTTAATATACCTCACATGTAATATATTAGCAATATATACAACATGTTTACTATGGAAATAATCCTAACTTGGCAAAGCCAGATTGCACTTAGGAAATCCAATTCAAGTAGACCAGTAAGAGTCAGAGTACAGTGAGTGATCACACTGTGATCACACTGTGATCACACTGTGATCAACTGATTTCCAACTGAGTTTGACATCAGTGCCAATAATAGGTATCCCATTCCGATCACAATTTTCCAATACATACAGACAGGGGTCCAAAAATACCACAGGAATACCACATAAATACCACATAAAATGACAAAATACCACATGAATATTGTGTGGTAATGTCCCAAAATACCACAGGAATACCACATAAAATGCCAAAATACCACAGGAACATTGTGTGGTAATGTCCCAATTTACCACAGGAATATCGCAATTTTCCAAAAATACCACAGGAATACCACATAAATACCACATAAAATGCCAAAATACCACAGGAATATTGTGTGGTAATGTCGCAATGTTCCAAAAATACCACAGGAATACCACATAAATACCACATAAAATTACAAAATACCACAGGAATATTGTGTGGTAATGTCCCAATTTACCACAGGAATATCGCAATTTTCCAAAATACCACAGGAATACAACATAAAATGACAAAATACCACAGGAATATTGTGTGGTAATGTCCCCCAAAACCACAGGAATATCGCAATTTTCCAAAAATACCACAGGAATACCACATAAATACCACATAAAATGACAAAATACCGCAGGAATATTGTGTGGTAATGTCCCAAAATACCACAGGAATATCGCAATTTTCCAAAAATACCACAGGAATACCACATAAATACCACAGGAAATGACAAAATTACCACATCAATTTTTGTGTGGTAACGTCCCAAAAAACCACAGGAATACATGTACCACAGGAATTATTCCTGTGGTAACTTGTGTGGTAATTTTGTGTGTTAATTTTATGTGGTAATTTTATGTGGTAATACCACAGGACATTTTTGTAAGGGTAAATATGTAGAATATGTCCAGGTGGGTGGGTGCAGCAAGGGTGGCGAGTTCGCCCAGGTTGTTTGATCCTAAACAGATTGTAAACATATAAATATGGTATTTAAAGGACCTAAAGAATACAACATACTTTGACAGTTTGACTTGACACTTATTCCATAGTTGATGACTTGAAACATTAGGTCTGCCGAAAAAAATCCACGAAATAAACACAGTAGTGATTTAAGACTAGTTTTCTGATGCCAAATCTCACTTAGCAGCCAGTTTACGCCCCTACCCACATTTAGGGTCCGAAATCGGCAGCGTGATCGACATGCGATTGACAATTCATTGGCTTACGTCATGACGCGTCATCTACAGAATTTAGTTCATTAGTCCGTTCTTTAAATGACGTCACATTTTGGCGATTTAAAAGGGGAATTCCCAGGACAATTAGATATTTACTAATTACCCCAAAATTGATTGATTTCATGAGAAATGACTGCCAAATTTTTTTTTTTCTGGAAAAATTACATATAGAGAGCCGAATTGTGAATATTAGGCCATCTCGACTAGAGCTGAGTCAATCGAATTGCTATTCGATATCCAACCGTGAAGGTTTTTTTTTTTTTTTTTTCCCCCGTTTCATTTTGTAATCCCCATTCGATAGATTCGATCAGAAAATGGCACATTGAACCCTGCTTATCTATTGCTAAAGTTAAAAGTTAAGGTATTTTACGTAAATTATAAATAAACAAAACAAATAATAAACCAAAGGTAAGAGGATTAATATACAAGTGGTATAGTGAGTGCCAAATTTAGAAGAATCTATGAGGAGATATCGAAGTATTTCATCTTGACAGCAGTTTGTACACTAACATCACACTGTACTGCCGATTCTAATTGAAAAAACGGACAGAATATTTATTTTTAAAAATATTATTTTTATTTTTATTATTATTATTATTATTTTTTTTTTTTTTCAAATTTCGGATATTCGATATCCGACCATTTTTACACGACTCATATTCGAAATTCAAAATATTCGATTTGACTCGGCTCTAATCTCGACGCTGTAGTTCCTTTAAGGGTGAATTCTCTCTCAAGCACGCACAACAAACATGTATTACACATCATGAATGTAGAGAGGTGGGACCTCTGCATGAATGCATGTTCACCTTTTCATGCAGAGAAAAAACACACACTTATTACCCCCTTCTCTTGAAGGGATAGTTGAGTATTTGTCAAACCATTAAACGAAAATGTTATGTTTTTTTACTCATCGGTATGTGTACACTGTCCCACCTATAGATAAATGTGTTCTGCATTTGGCATGTATACAATCCAAAGAAACCAACACAAACTCCCAAATCCCTGCTAGTACTAAAGTCACAAGACTACAAAGAAGTCACGATATTATTCCCTGTGTGTTGATTTGATTGTGAACATACATATGTAAGTGGTGAGAAGTGACTGAAAATTGCTTCTGAATATGTCGGGTCAATCAACTATTTGTCAATTTTAAGCCTTTTAAATCGGCAGCGTGATCGACATGCGATTGACAATTCATTGGCTTACGTCATGACGCGTCATCTACAGAATTTAGTTCATTAGTCCGTTCTTTAAATGACGTCACATTTTGGCGATTTAAAAGGGGAATTCCCAGGACAATTAGATATTTACTAATTACCCCAAAATTGATTGATTTCATGAGAAATGACTGCCAAATTCTTTTTTTTCTGGAAAAATTACATATAGAGAGCCGAATTGTGAATATTAGGCCATCTCGACTAGAGCTGAGTCAAATCGAATTGCTATTCGATATCCAACCGTGAAGGTTTTTTTTTCTTTTTTTTCCCCCCGTTTCATTTTGTAATCCCCATTCGATAGATTCGATCAGAAAATGGCACATTGAACCCTGCTTATCTATTGCTAAAGTTAAAAGTTAAGGTATTTTACATAAATTACAAATAAACAAAACAAATAATAAACCAAAGGTAAGAGGATTAATATACAAGTGGTATAGTGAGTGCCAAATTTAGAAGAATCTATGAGGAGATATCGAAGTATTTCATCTTGACAGCAGTTTGTACACTAACATCACACTGTACTGCCGATTCTAATTGAAAAAACGGACAGAATATTTATTTTTAAAAATATTATTTTTATTTTTATTATTATTATTTTTTTATTTTTTTTTTTTAAATTTCGGATATTCGATATCCGACCATTTTTACACGACTCATATTCGAAATTCAAAATATTTGATTTGACTCGGCTCTAATCTCGACGCTGTAGTTCCTTTAAGGGTGAATTCTCTCTCAAGCACGCACAACAAACATGTATTACACATCATGAATGTAGAGAGGTGGGACCTCTGCATGAATGCATGTTCACCTTTTCATGCAGAGAAAAAACACACACTTATTACCCCCTTCTCTTGAAGGGATAGTTGAGTATTTGTCAAACCATTAAACGAAAATGTTATGTTTTTTTACTCATCGGTATGTGTACACTGTCCCACCTATAGATAAATGTGTTCTGCATTTGGCATGTATACAATCCAAAGAAACCAACACAAACTCCCAAATCCCTGCTAGTACTAAAGTCACAAGACTACAAAGAAGTCACGATATTATTCCCTGTGTGTTGATTTGATTGTGAACATACATATGTAAGTGGTGAGAAGTGACTGAAAATTGCTTCTGAATATGTCGGGTCAATCAACTATTTGTCAATTTTAAGCCATTCAAGATGTTTTATTTATTTGACCAGTTTAGTTTTCATAGTGAGAAGAGATAATAATGTGTCTTGTCATTTTTGTTTCTCTTACTGCCAGATCACTGAGATGAAGAAATGCACAGAGCTGTCGGAGGGAACGTGACATCTACACAAGACATGAAGCTGATTATAGAAGGGTGTCAAGATATTGCAAACGGATCAGATGAAGGGTGCAGCTATGACAGATGAAGTCATCATAAAACAGTAAGTGTTTTAAGAATGATGTATTAATCTGGTTGGGTTTACATAATTTCTTACACATTCACACGATTGAAGCAACTGATACTCCTGGGGTATTGTTGTCGGGTGTGACCAGCGATTGGCTGTGGTGAGAATTGAGACCCGGAGCGAATCCCGTTGCATTATTGACAATTGAATATATGTAAGTGGTGAGAAGTGACTGAAAATTGCTTCTGAATATGTTGGGTCAATCAACTATTTGTCAATTTTAAGCCATTCAAAATGTTTTATTTATTTGACCAGTTTAGTTTTCATAGTGAGAAGAGATAATAATGTGTCTTGTCATTTTTGTTTCTCTTACTGCGAGATCACTGAGATGAAGAAATGCACAGAGCTGTCGGAGGGAACGTCACATCTACACAAGACATGAACCTGATTATAGAAGGGTGTCAAGATATTGCAAACGGATCAGATGAAGGGTGCAGCTATGACAGATGAAGTCATAATAAAACAGTAAGTGTTTTAAGAATTATGTATTAATCTGGTTGGGTTTACATAATTTCTTACACATTCACACGATTATGAAACGTCAATAAAATATGAGGAAGGGAACATTGACCATTATTATACATACAAGCCAGTATGTCGGTGGAATAAAAACGCATAATTCATGCGCGTACTTGCTTTATTTTTGTGCACGTGATATATCAGAAGATATTGCATTCTTCCCATTGAAACCTGTGTTTAAAAACGTGAAAATTATCAAGTGATATTGAACGGACGCGAAGATTTGCGTAACACGCTCAATGCAGCGCGTTAGTGTGCAAATTTATACGCGCGTCTATTAATGACGTATGAATGGATTTGCCAGTGTCTAATTGTGACGTATGAATAGGTTTACTGGTTGATCAGTAATTTGAGATGTAATTTATTGTACTTCTTCCATACACAAGACAGATGAAGAGTTATGTTTTTGTTTGTGTTTTCCTCTGAATAGTATGTATAATAATAATATTGACTGGCTTGTTCTTTTGTGATATATCAGAAATATTGCATTCGCTAGGATCATATTGCACTCGTCTTCGACTCGTGCAATATGATCCTAGCGAATGCAATATTTCTGATTTCTTTACCACTCAAGGCCAGTCAATATTATATAATTATTACACAATACAGGCTAGTTTTCTGATTCAATAAATCATGTATTTTGTTTCCGTCTCGGGTTTGTCAGTCATAGCATTCATTATTGTTATGATATTACCATCGTAACGTGTATTATGTAGCTCTACACATGTGTATTTGCGAGTGCAATATCAGACGATATTACCCCTCCATGGAGCTGATATATTCAATCCAGCGCGGAAGTGCGCAAATTCATACGCGCGTTTATTAATGACGCATGAATGGCTTTGCGCTTATCTAATAAGGGAGTTCGTAGTTACAAACTGCGCATGCGCCAATTTCTGAGACGAAAATTCACTGTACAAAAAACATTGATATTGCCCGTTGTCCCATAAACCTTCGTGCAATTATTGTCACATTTGAAACATGTTTTCACGGGAATTTTGGCTCGAAGTCATAAATGTTTTTCTGAATTAATCATAATGGACATCTCATATACATAAGACTGATTTTGTTAAATTTATTTTTTCTATTTATTTTCGGAATTTCACAAAAATGTCAACGTTCGTATCTGGGCTTTTATTGAAATCGCAAAGGCCCCATACGTAGATTTGTGTGTACTGTTTTCTTTTAAGTGTTGAAAACGGGCAAAGATGTGATTTTCATTCTAAACAAAATTATTTAGCCTGCTTGAAGTTTGAAAATTAAAATGAATGGTTATTAAATTTTAAATATTTTAGGATTAAGGTGAGTTTTTTTGGTCAGGTCTTTCAAACGTAACGAAACACAAGGAGAAAAATGTATAACCACTGTTTAGAAAATTGAATATTAAATGAGTGCTGCTACTTGCATTTTGTTTTGCTAACCACTATAATTTATGTAGGAAAAAGGTATATTTTGATAAATGTTCCCCCTTATATCAAGCTCTTGTCATGCCCTAGACCAGTTTAATATGCATTAAACATGACTACCGGGTGTCCCCAAAAAAAAATTCGAAAAAAAAACTTTTTTTTTTTTTTTTTTTTGGCTGTACCTGTGTATAAGACGCACCCCCCACTTTGAAAATTTTCCGACGGAAAAAAAGTGCGTCTTATACACGGAGTTTCGGTACTTTAAATGCGTGCGTCACAGGCTGTGCCGTAAACGTACGCGTAAAGCCTAAATGTTGGTACAATCTTCCGAAAACCCGGTTACGTCCGTTGCTCCATGGGCTAACTACGAACTCCCTTATTAGCAACATTGGCTCTAACTCATTGATGTCAATATGCTAGAATTGCATACAAATTAAATAGCGTAGCAGAGCACACATTCACACTTCACAGGTCGTTATTTTTTAGAGGAGAGGATTGGTATCAATCACGCTTTTTTTTTTTTTTTTTTTTTTTTTATATATTCGATATCCGACCGTTTTTACACGACTCATATTCGGTTTTCAAAATATTTGATTTGACTCGGCACTACTTTTAACGCAAGCATGTACTGTAGTTGGTACAGCAATGTTGATACACAAGCAAGTAATTCCGATTTTATACGCTACGCGGGGCAAGGTATAAATCTGAATAGTGAATTATGATGAAATGTGTAAGATTATAAATAATCTGTGATTGTATTTGTAATCTTATCGTAAGTAAGTTATAACAAATAGATTTTCTAAATGTCCATTAACATGAAACCCAAGCAATCTAATGCTTTACTTTGAGAGTTCCTCCAGGGCCGTCTTGGAGGGCTGCTTGCATCCCCACCTGGTGTGCCGGCTGAGTCGTACCCAACGTAGGGAAGGTACCAGGAATGATCTCCAGGGCGATGCATGTCTCCTTGCTGAGGAAGAGTCTGTCAGAGCTCTCTGTGACATAGGTCATTTGTCGAGTTTCAATAACCCGTCCTCGCGCGCCTCTGCCAGAGAAATGGATGATGGCGGCCCCAAGGATCCGAATGCCCCCGTTTGTAGCGGTGTGCATCTGCATGTCAACCGGTAGGAGATCCGATTGGCGTAAACCAAGGCGGCGGATGACCGTCATACCAGCAAGTCAGCTCTGGCACCCTGTGTCTGCCATAGCAGAAACAGAGCAAGACACCGTGTAAGGGTAGATATGTCGAAACCAAAGGCATTGTAGTCATCGGGCACGATCCTGACGGTCACGTCAATGAACGGCTGGGGCATTGACCTTTTCTTGAGCCACGTATTGGAGAGGTCGTCATACACGTGGTGGTCCAGGGGGACGGCTGATCCACGATGAGGCCTTTCCGTAGTGTGGTAGGAGCAAAGGGCATCAAAGATTATCACTTGGGGCGGCGGGTGACGAACGTTTAGGTTTGTCCTTACTGCGGCATACGCTATCCATGTGATTGGGCCTTTCACAATGCGTGCACCTGTGGCCATATGCTGGGCATTGAGTTTGACGGATGCGGGCCGGGGCACTCTTCCCATGTCCTCTCTTGCCACAGTAACCACAAAGGTCCTGTTTCTCCTTGATAGTTGTCTGCTTGGCTTTCCTGTAGGTGCTGCTAGCCACATCCACTGAGGAGTGGGAGTCCAGGAGCGAGGAGGCGGATCGTTTGCCGGCTTCTTTGGCTTCGACGAACTGGAAGACCTCCTCCAGCATCATGTCCTGATTCTTGTTGCCAAGGAGGTCAAGTTGGATTTCGGGGTCGCTGATGCCCCGAGTGAGGACGTCCCGCATGATGGAGTCAGTGTAGTTAACGTCAGCCAGGGCACTTGATGAGGAACTTGCAGATGTCTGCCTGGCCACGTAGGCGGGCCCCATAGCTGCGTACTGTTTCATCGCGGTCCTGGCGCATGTTGTGAAGCGCGACACGGGCCACCATGGAGTTCTCTTCACGGACTGCCAGAGTCTTGATGGCTGCCAGAACATAGCCACGGGTTTGCCAGTTAGACTCCCACCAGCTGATCTTGTGAGGTCTCTACGTAAGGGTTCGTCGCAGCATTCGAGCAGCTGGATAACCTTGTCCCTGCTGGTGACCTTTGTGGCCGCGACATAATCAGTCCATCGAGACACGAAGTATGCCCATTCTTCACTTGAGCCAGCCGCAGCAACTGTAGGGCGTTTAACCTTCTCCACCTTGGCGGCAGGTCCAGCGGTGTGGAAAGCGCTGTGGGCATTGATTAAGGCAGCTACAATGGCAGTCTCAAGGTCCGGGGTAGTGTAGTCACACCCAGGGATGGGGCAAGCGACGACAGGCATGGTTGATAGTCACCGTGATCATAAATAAGATCGCCTATTTGTGTCAGTCGATCAGCAGACTTCAATAATGATCACGGTCTATAAACAAATAACATAAAAGAAAATACCCTTAATTAAGAATATAACATAATCCTCTAGCTGATATGAGGAATAATTTGTGAAAGTTTGAGCAAATTCGGCCAAGGCCCAAGGCCAAGGGCCAAGGGCAAGGCCAAGTGCGACCATATGGCCATGCCGCGCCGACTCATAGCATAGTCATGTTTTCTTGTTTTTTTTACCCAGTCCTACTAGTGGGAACAAGCGCGAACTATAGCGCAAATATAAAAATACATATCGATGGATTAAAGACATCCATGTAAAGTAAGAGAAGAATAAAATAGGGTTAGATTTTTTCAAATGTCCCCTCAGTATGAAGATAATTATCATTGAAAATCATTGTTTCAAAAGCGTTAGCCAACGCTTTTGGAGAAACGTACAATCGTCGTAGTTGAACACGCCGGCCGCGGCCGGCAGTGCGCCACACAATAACGAACTCTGGCCTGCGGAGTAGCCGAAACCTTCGGCAGCACGACGGGTCGCTGGGCTGAGCGCGCGCAAATTCTGTACCGTCTGTATACACGTGTGCGGAATTCGTCAAACGGACGATTATTACTGCATCAAATCTACGGCAGGCCATCAATATTCAGTGATAAAATATGAACTCAATATTCGTTTTTTTCATTAGGTAAAAAGTGAATGTTTTCTTTCAAACTTTCACAAATCTTCTAATTGTATTTTACAATGATATTGATATAGGATTGAAGTCTCAAATGTCATTTTGTGCAATATCTGACACTTTACACGGATCACTGCAAGCGAGAACAAATTTACTGCGAACAAGCACAAACGGGATTTACTGCGAACAATTCCGAATGGATTTTTATACTAAAATAAATAATATTTCAAACCAACTCCCATTTCCCTGGTAAAACGGGGCAACTCAAACACTCAATATTTTGTAAAAATCACACGCTGGCCTGGAACCAACTCCCGAACGAAGTTGTCAATCACTAGAGCCGAGGTGTTCTGAAACAAGATCTTCCAGAGTCACGACTAGATTAATTAGCTTTAATTTACTTTCCCATGAAAATAATGTGAACAAAAAAAATCAAATTAATTCTGCTAAGAAACTCCATCTGCTGAGCAAATTTCTCTCTTGTTTCTTGATGAGATTTATGTATAAGGAATTACATTTTTCTCTCTTAGTTGAACAGATATATGATTGCCCAATCAGGCAATCAAAATGAGACCATATATGAAATTGTACATGCCCCGGGCAATAGGGCAAGTGCTAGTGTCGAGCCCTGTAGTATAACTTGAAAATTGTTTTCCTTCTAATTTTTTTCTTCATTTAATTAATTTTTGGCAGATTTTCATGAGCTGTGTTGTCTGGGGATTGCACATATGTTACTCTTCGCGAGTATTCCTCCACTAACTTTAACCCATTCAGGATGGACTGATTTTGCTACAATGTGTATTTTGGATCTAGAGCCAAGCCCGATTTTTTTTTTCGGGACCAGTACTGAACAGGTTAAAATTGTAATTTTCTTTCTATTTTGTATTCATTTATTTATTTTCTGAGCAGATTTTCGGGCGGTGTGTCGTCTAGGGGGCGTGTGCATGTTTTACGTGTGCATTGCAATGCTGCTCTGGCTCTACCTGGGTGATAGCGTATGTCAGTGCCTGGTCCAGAAATGGCTGCCATCAAGAGCTGTCGCCACTGCTAAAGACCACAGTGAAGAAGGTATAATAATTATACCAGAAAACCCTTTTTTTCACTTCCCAACCCGAACCCTAAAACTTAATAATCAACTTAATTGATGGATCTAAGAATAACTTCCATTGTCTAGAGAATATAGACCAAGCTTTGATGATTTTGCTTTGTGAATCGATCTCTCAACTTTGATTATTTTTCTCTTTGGAATTAGAAAAACATTTATCTTTTCAAAGAAAGTGCTACTGAAAATGATGATTACATATGAAATTAATTGATTACCTGGAAGAAAATGGTTATTATTTTCCTTGTCCCTTGATTTGACATACACAGAGTTGTCTTCTGAGGAATTGAAAGAACAACAGAGGGCAGCATGCAAGACAGAAGATTCAAGATGATCATGAAACAAAGGTGAAACATTGAAATATTATCAAGGACGATGGCGCAAGTATTGTGGTTTGGTAGTCCTGTACAAGGAAACGGAGCATAAATTTGCTATTTGTTTTAACCCTATATTGTTCTGCACTTGTTTTCATTGTTTTTAAATTATTTGTATTAGTGCAAAGACCTACTTAGGAAAATTCTTAAATTGGCAATGCATTGTCACATTTTAAAATCCAATTTTGGTGTTCAAAATGATAACTTCACAGCAAACCAAATAGTACTTTTCTTAAATGTTAATAACTTTATATTTTCCGCATACATGTACTTGTTATGTTATTTAAAGGAAGAACAATATTAGGAGCTACCAATTTGTTTGGTTGTTTGTTGAGGGAAATTTAGATAAATTTTGCCTTGAAATAGCTCTCTGCCTTGATGGGTTGAGGATTCTTTTGCAAGCGTCTTCTATGGTATTTTCTTTTCATATTTATAAGAAAATATTTATCACACATTTTGAATATTTATTACTGGCTTGCAAAAGGCGGACAGTGTCTTTCATAGTGCTCTTGAAGTGGATGGAAGATTGATCATTTATAAAATCAAAACTGTGTATAGTGACCACATAAAGGAAACAAGAGATGTGGCCGCTATAAGCAGGTGACCCCTATAGATACCGTCAAACCTGTGTATAGTGACCTCCTTAAAGAGAAACAGGAACAGTGGCAACTGTAGACAGATGAGATGTTCTCTACAAGTGACCACTATAATAGGTTTCCCAAATATTCAGGTTCTATAAGATTGTTTTTCACTTTTGGTGGTCACTATTTACAGGTGGGCTGCTTTACACAGGTGGCCACTAATACAGGTTTTTACTGTATGTTTAGCTTCTTTCAATCATCGTTGTGTCAAAATGATTACTACTTGTGTGTTTGTAATACTTGAACAAACTGCAATGTTTTACAGGGCTTGTAATTAACACTGGTATAGAGCTAACAAATTCAATTACAATATAGCTTTGGGCTGCCAAACATTTATTTGTGCCAAATTTGTCCTGCCTGATTGGGCAACTAACTATCAAATGTGTTCTATGGAATTTGTTGTCTTTTTTTAGGCCACATAAATCATGTTTGGGATGACCAAAAACATTGTTCAGCTTAAAGGGATCTAAACCGAACACAAAAAGTAACTTCACCCCTAACCAATTGCCCATAATTTCATAACCAAGAATCGTTTCAAGATTTCGTCTTGCCAATATATCCATATGGTAGTTAGGAAAACAATGTGTAAAAATAAGAGGTAACCATTAATCCATGGTTGAGTGAGCACACATTACAGAAAAAATAGTCATATTTCAAAAAAAAATTCAAAATATTTCAAAGTATTATCATCATTACAAATTATTGAGAGTTGGAAAATTAAAAAATGCACTGTTTTACAATTGCAATTAATGCATTTTACCACATGTGCCATCAAAAAATCAAAATGAATGGAATATCAAACAGCATTGTTTCATAAACCATGATCAATGTATTCCCCCGCATGTGCGGATTCACAACAATGTGCAGGCACGCGCAATACCTTGTGACTTTTGAATTGGGCCATTTTGTCTTTAATCTGTGCTCATTCAGCCATAAAGTAATGAATATCTCTGATTTTCGCACATATCTAACATAACAACTGTGCCAATATTGTGATAAGATGACATCTTGAAAAAATAATCGGTTATGAAATTATGGGCAATTGCTTAGGGGTGAAGTTACTTTTTGTGTTCGGTTTAGTAACTTTGTTGGCATGTGCAGAAAGTGACGAATGGTTGGTATAATGTATAGTTTTGTGATTTGATATGTCCTCTGAGTATTGTATGAACATTTTGTGTTAAATGGATGTTATATGGCCGAGTAATGAGCGAAAATGCAAAGTGATATTTGCTAACTCATTGCATTGACTTTCTACACAGTTATGACTATCCAGTGGATAGTTAAACATTCGGAACACTTCAATCCTAAATATCTTTCTTACCAAAATGGAAGTTTAAAAAAAACGAAACCTGTTCCATGCTTCTTTTGGTAATACAAATACAACATGGTACTAATTTCATGATAATTGTTTGTTTTGTATTGTTGTATGCAGGCAGAAGACTTCAGAGAAAGAGTAATGAAGCCGAGAGAAGAGGCCAAGCAGGCTGCCTTGGAGAAAGAGTTCTACAAATTTGCTGGTCCCGCTTGGAAAGGGAAGGGCCAAGCCACACGAGTGAGTTGTTTCAATACTTTGTTCAGGAAAGCTCTTTTTCCTAAACTTTTTACAATCAGAATTATCACTAGTTTAGTGCAATGCTAGACATTAATTATTTGTTCATAGTGGATTAGTCGGGTGAGTGTATTTGATTATCAAATCAGAATTTAGTGGCCCCAAACAAAGTCAAACATACAAGTTTTTTATTTTGGTGCCCACTGCCCAGTTGGGCAAGTAAAATTTCACATCCCAAAAAACAAGTGGCGCAAGGCTCATTTCCGATGGCCCTGTCCAGCAGGGGTCTGTGCTAATTTCGAGCCCTGACTAGTGTATAGTCGAACCTGTCCTACTTGTCACCTGTCTATAGCAGCCAGCCTTCCTATAGTGGCCTCTTAACCCTATGCTAACTGGGGGGGGGGTCAATTTGACCCCCCCCTCGACTTTTTGCGCGATAATTCCGCAGTGCGCAGCGATATTGCTGCGCGACTTCAGGGGGTTTTTTCATTGAAGTCTTGCGCAACTTTTGAGACCAAATTTGCGACGACCGGGTACTCTGTTCTAAAGTCACATGACCTTTTGTTAGTGAGCTTCGGCTCGAAAATCGCTAAATTTTGTGATTTGTGTACAAATCCTATGGAAATTGTTTTTTCCTATAATAGACATATCCTTCATTATTTTTCATTCTAATCACTGCAATCATTTAATTTTGGCCTAAAAATACTTGGATAATAGTCAATAATTTATTCCATTGAAAAAAACAATAAAAAACATAAGCCGAAAAAACAAAGAAATACATAAGAGATTCCAAAAACAAAGAAATACATAAAGAAAATTTTGGCTATCGCAATTTTTAATTTTGAAAACATGTTTATTAAGTCATAAAGTATATTTATGCACAAAATTTGCATATTCTGAGCAACATTTAGTGATTTACAGACAAAAAGAGAATTTCTGCATCATACTTCGGTAATTAATATGCGCATAATTTGCATATTTAACATTGGATCGTTTAAACGAAAACGTGAACGTGTCGCTAATACTTCAATGTACCTCCATGCAAAATTTTGCGTGAATGGGACAATCGGTTTTCGAGATCTTAGGGGGGGGGGGTCAAATTGACCCCCCCCCCCCCCCCCCAGTAAAAACCTGGTCTGAAATAGCCCAGTTAGAATAGGGTTAAAGAGATTCCCTACGCAGAAAACAGTGATAAAATCTGTCTAAAGGGGTCATTTGTCTACAATGGCCACTTCTCTTTTAAATTGACAAATGTTTTTTTTTTTTATAGGGCAAGTAAACTTTCTAAATTTGTGATAGTATGTGGAGTTGCAAGCGTCACCAAAATATAATGTCCCATCATAAGCTGTTAGCATTGTGAGCTTACACAGGAGTGACATTTCACCTGGGATGACTCGTCAAATGGTAGCATATAACTATCCTAATGAACTACCTCAAATATTGATTTTCTGAAACAATTATGCAGACATATGTCAGTTTTACAAGGTCACACTTGTATGCTGGACAAAGTCACACATTCTACTTAAAGTCATACCTGTAAAGTGTCCAAATCCACGAAAATTACTTGGAGCTTCCTCGTTTCTCTTCTACCGTGTTGTTTAGCTTATGGTAAGAGAAGAATAAAATAGGGTTTGATTTTTTCAAATGTCCCTTTAGTATGAAGATAATTATCATTGAAAATCATTATTTCTAAAGCGTTAATCAACGCAATTGTCTTAGCTGAGAACGTCCGCATGCAGCACCCGTGAGAACATTCTGGAGATTGAACTTTGAGCCGAGCGAGTTCAAATTCCATGAATTATGTACTACGTGTGTAAAAATACACGGGTGCGAATATCTCAAACGGATCATTCATTACTGCGACAAAAGTATGGCAGACCATCAGTATTCGGTGATAAAATATGAACTCAATATTCGTTTTTTTCACTAGGTAAACAGTGTTCGTTTTCTTTCAAACTTTCACAAATCTTTCAATTGTATTTTACAATGATATTGATATAGGATTGAAGTCTCAAATGTCATTTTGTGCAATATCTGACACTTTACAGGTATCACTTTAATGGCATCATTGCATCAGCCTGAAGTCCAATAATGGTACATGTGTTGCATTTTCAATCAATAAACATGTACCTAAAATAAGAATAAGCAATGTATACTCCGCAAAAAAAGAAACTGGACACTTGTATGTGACCAAATATTTCGTATTCATTAACGATAAAATATATAATATTGTATATCAAATTAAAGATAAAATTACCCTCTTCAATATTCGCATGAAATCCAGATGAAATCATTCATGCATGACTTGTCACGGTGAATTAACCACACCAAGGTCTGTTTTCAAAAATAGCAAAAATGGAACATCCACTCAACCATATAAATGTTGATAAGCATAATCTAAAACGCTATATTCATGAGATGGCATAATTTTTCATTACAAATGTGACCTTTTCTATCTTCATCTCAATAAAGAGTATAATTGAGACAAATTGTGAACGTTATAGGTGTTATTTTCATCCAAAAGTAACAAAATGGGGAATTCCATGGCAAAGCTTTATTAGTCAAAACCACAGTTTGTGCCCTTATTTCAGCATGAAAATGGTATGAATTTTTCTCAAGAATTATACCGTAGTCCAAAGATCTTCAAAACCTGAAGTCACCCTTGGTCAAACATTTGGGCAGTCTTTAACATGACATTTCTCTAGGTAACTATGGTTAAAATTGCAGGGGACACATGAATTAGACAAGCTTCATGCCTGTAATACAGACCAGTATGATAATGCTCACATAACCTGACCCTGTTTTATTGACAAATTTGTATTTCCAGACTTTGTTCATAACAATAAAGTTGAATAATGTCATAATTTACTTGCCCCGCTCATCCTGTTTTAAGTGAAACGCTTACTATCATTTCAGTCGAATAGTGTGATCCTCCATTGTTTTGCTATTTTTGAAAACAGACCTTGCTAGTGTTAATTGACCATGGCATTTCATGCATGAACGATTACACCTTTAAGTTATACCCTGCATGTAGAGGACTAAATTCCCTTTAATTTGATATATGGTCATGTACACTTTATCATACATTAATATGAAATATTTCAACTTATACAAGTGTCCAGTTTCTTTTTTTGTGGAGTATATATTACTTTTAAACCTGACATAGCGGCCACCTGTCTATGATAGAAGCCAACTAAGTATAAAGTGGCCACCAAGAGTGATCCCCTGCAGAGGGCAATGTTATGGAACCTGTCTATAAAGGTCATCTGTCTACAGTGTCCACTTTTCTTGTTTCCCTTAGGTGGTCACTATTTACAGGTTTGACTGCACAATGTGACTGGACTTGTCTATTGAGGTCACCTGTCTACAGTGGCCACCTGTTAGCCTTGGGTGGTCACTACGCACTGCTTTGACTGCACAGTGTTATTGAACCTGTCTATTGAGGTCACCTGTCTACAGTAGCCGCCTGTTAGCCTTGGGTGGTCACTACGCACTGCTTTGACTGCACAGTGTTTTTGAACCTGTCTATTGAGGTCACCTGTCTATAGTAGCCACCTGTTAGCCTTGGGTGGTCACTACGCACTGCTTTGACTGCACAGTGTTTTTGAACCTGTCTATTGAGGTCACCTGTCTACAGTAGCCGCCTGTTAGCCTTGGGTGGTCACTACGCACTGCTTTGACTGCACAGTGTTATTGAACCTGTCTATTGAGGTCACCTGTCTATCGTAGCCACCTGTTAGCCTTGGGTGGTCACTACGCACTGCTTTGACTGCACAGTGTTATTGAACCTGTCTATTGTGGTCACCTGTCTACAGTAGCCGCCTGTTAGCCTTGGGTGGTCACTACGCACTGCTTTGACTGCACAGTGTTATTGAACCTGTCTATTGAGGTCACCTGTCTACAGTAGCCGCCTGTTAGCCTTGGGTGGTCACTACGCACTGCTTTGACTGCACAGTGTTTTTGAACCCATCTACAGTGGCCACTTTTCTTGTTTCCCTCATATGGTCACTACACAGGTTTGACTGCACTGTGTTATTGAACCTGTCTATAGAGGTAACCTGTCTACAATGTCCACCTTTCTTGTTTCCCTTTGATGATCACTATACACAGGTTTGACTGCACAATGTTACTGAACCTGTCTATTGAGATCACCTGTCTACAGTGGCCACCTTTCTTGTTTCTCTTAGGTGGTCACTATGTACAGGTTTGACTGCACAATGTTACTGAACCTGTCTATAGAGGTCACCTGTGTACAGTGGCCACTTTTCTTGTTTCCCTCGGCCGGTCACTGTTCAGCATCTTACTGATATATATTTAGAATTGCACGAGCGCCAAGGGTGCCACACCAGTAGGCATGCATCTGTTATATTTTAATCAATACTTGATCAACGTGAAATGCTCGTCCCTAGAGTTGCATCAGCATATCATGTCCATTAGAGCAAATACATACATGCACCTGGCATTTGGAAATTAAAAAAGGAAAGGAGTGTTACAGTGTAACAGTGTAACTTAACTCCTCGTGTGACAAGTGAAATGAACTACCTTGCATAATCGGACAAGTCCACGATCTACAATTGATATAAGCTAGTCCACATTCCCACATCAATATCATTGTAAAATACAATTAGAAGATTTGTGAAAGTTTGAAAGAAAACGTCCACTTTTAACCTAGTGAAAAAACGAATGTTGAGTTCATATTTTATCACCGAATACTGATGGCCTGCCGTAGATTTGTTGCAGTAATAATCGTCTGTTTAACGAATCCCGCACACGTGTATACAGACGGTACAGAATTTGCGCGCGCTCAGCCCAACGACTCGGCGTGCTCGATGGTCGTGCTGCCGAAGGTTTCGGCTACTCCGCAGGCCAGAGTTCGTTATCGCGTGGTGCGCTGCCAGGCGTGTTCAACTACGACAATTGTACTTTTCTCCAAAAGCGTTGGCTAACGCTTTTGAAATAATGATTTTCAATGATAATTATCTTCATACTGAAGGGACATTTGAAAAAATCTAACCCTATTTTATTCTTCTCTTACCATAAGCTAAACAACACAGCAGAATAGAACTGAGGAAGCTCCAAGTAATTTTCGTGGAGTTAGACACTTTACATGGATGTCTTTAACTTTAAATTTTCACACAATACCCAGTGGACATATCAACAATACACAACAATACACATTTTATCGACCATTCATCACTTTTTGACCCCCCAGACTACCGCCAAGCATTCGCGCTCGATAATCGAGTACGCACGCTCTCGTGCGTGCAACTTGCGGCTCGCGAATTGGACCGGAAACAACTTGTTGTCGTGAGCCTGCATGAGAACGGCGCCGAGGCCGACATCCGATGCGTCGGTACGCAGCACGTACTCCTTAGAGCTATCTGGAAGACGAAGAATGGGGTACTTACTTACCCTATCCTTTAAGGTCCGGAAAGCAGCTTCCTCCGCCTCTCCCCAACTTACCTTGGTGGGTGCGCTGTTCTTGGTTAGATCCGTCAGGGGTGCAGCTATCATAGCCATGTTAGGTATGAATTTGCAATGCTACAAGACCTATAAAGGCTCTTACCCCTTTCTTGGTTGTCGGTCTCGTTGCCGCCATCACCTTCTCCACCCCTTCATTCGTAGGCTGGATCATACCCTCACCTACCTTCTCGTCAGTTACACCTTCCGTCTGTTCTAACGGGAGTGCAATTCTTACAGCACCGCCACCATCTGTGCCATCTTCGATGACCTGCATGGCATTGCCTGCCGACACAAACAGTCCACCGGTGTCGTCGTCCACAGCAACGTCGTCATCATCCCGCTCTTGCGACGGTCTGGCTATATATCGCTTCATGAGGTTTGCGTGGACGGTTTTCCTCCTCTTCTCGATTTGCACTGAGTAGTCGTTCCGTGCTACCTTTCCTACTACCTTGTAGAGTCCTCTCCACAACATCAAGTGCTCGTTAAAGCTGGTAGGGAGCAGCAGTAGCACCCGGTCACCGCACTCAAACCTGCGATCCTTGGCCTTGTCGTCGAAATGCCTCATCCTACCTGTCTCTACATCTGCAGCCGGTGCCGTTTTATCCGGTTCCGGCTGTATAATCTTCTGGTCATCGATGCTTGACTCGGCACCGACCTCCTCATCCCTGTCGTCTGGCGGGGAATCATGTGGCTCCTCGGTGTCCACTCTGTCCTCGGCTGCCTCCGCTAACCACCCAGTTACTACTTCATCAGGCTTCCTTGCTCCTGAAATGTTACCAATGATCACATCGTACACAGGGTTTGACATGCACAGTGCATTCACCTTACCAGAAAAGACAGGACAACTTACCTCTATTGTTGCGACCGGTACAGACCTCACTGTTCCGTCGATCAGGACACACGTCTGACTTTCACCAGTGAATTCATCTTCACGCACTAACTCAGCGCGTACTACAACAGTACTACATCCAGTATCACGTAACACTTTCACTGACTTACCGTTCAACATGCCCTCACAGACTGGCATGTGATTACCCACAGTGCACACTGCACTAACTACTGGAAGTTTGTGTCCACACTGCAGAGTTACTGACTTTATGTCAGCGCCTACACTAGCGCCAAACTCTTTACTACTTTTACCTTCTGCCGCTTTCTCGGGACACACACCGACGATACAAGCACTGCCAAGTTGCTTATCCGATCGGACGGGGGAGGGCTTCTGATTGCTGAAGCCTCGCTTTCCACGATCTGGGCATTCCATAGCTAAATGACCTGGCTTACCGCATACGAAACATTTGCGTTTCGACATTGGGACAAAACCCCCTTCCGGTTGTGGTCTCCCGTTAGCTGGTTTCTTCAACTTATCAGCCTGCGGCGCGTTACGATTCGGACCACGCGCAACGGGTCCGTGCGCTGAGCAATACTGCTCTGCGAACTCTACCAATTCAGACAATTTCTTCGGGTCCGTTCTTTGATAAACATCGCCAATGAACGATCACAACCCTCAAGAATTTGTTCCATCACAACAATTCGAGTAGCGTTTCATAAGACTCACCTCTTCCACTCAACTCTACCCACCGTTTAGCGTAGGCAGTTATCCGAGCGGAATACTGCATGAACGTTTCATTGTTACCCCCGTTTTGCGTCGCGAAATCGCTTACGAAATCCTTCACTCGTTAGAGCGAAGTGCTGCAGCAGCGTCGCTTTCAATGTCGCGTATTTGCTCGCGTCTTCGGCAGACATGCGCGTGTAAACGTCTAATGCACGACCTGTCAACAGATTGCCTAACGCGCACGCCCAATATTCCGGTGGCCATTTCTGTAGTGTAGCATGGCGTTCAAAACGCATTATATAAGCATCCAGCTCATCCGAGTCTGCTCTGAACACTGGCATATTTGGCACATTACCAGGGATACCTTTGGGTACACTACGACTATGCCTTAGCTGAATCAATTTCTTTTCATGTTCCCTTTCCTTATCACGCTCTTCCCTTTCCTTTTCCCGTTCTTCCCGTTCCTTCTCACGGTCTTCTATTTCCTTCTCCCGTGCTTCCCTTTCTTTCTCACGATCCTCCCTTTCCTTATTCCTTTCCTCCCGTTCAGCATCTTGTTGCTGACGTAATTCAGCCCTACGTATTTGTTCGTTACCCTCCACAAAATCTAGCAATTCCTGCCCTTGCAGACCACACTGTTGGCCCAACTTTATAAATGTTTCCATAGACATTTGTTCCTTCTTACAATCTTACGAAATGTCAAGCAAACGCTACTCTACCTAATCAAGTACTACACTAAATACCAATAACTCAATTATAACACTAGCAAGCCGTCATACCACATAACATAGTCCGCCTGTTCGATGATAATCCAGATAAGTTTCCTCTCCCGGACAAGCCCCCATTTGTCACGGCCCGGTTGAGGGTCGACAGTAAAAATAGAGAGGAGAACTTTACTAACGTAAGGACGATCAACACAACAAACTGACTAGGACTCGTTAAATTCAGTTCAAAGTCTTTTAATCAATATAAAATACTCACTTTCAAATCAAAATGACTTTCAAGAAGTTCCAGAACAAAACAAATAAAATTGTGACAAATTAATCAAAACGACTATAGAGTGAATTACACGCTCATATAATAGAAGAATATCTTTGAGTCTTACAATTCCACTGTACTTTCAAGGATTTACATTTACATACTCAATAACTGAATGAATGTTTAATGATAACATGGACTAATCAAAGCACACACACAAACATACTGAATCACCCAAACACATCACAAAAAAACCTGACAGTTCGCGTTTGGGCCCCGTTACAGCGATCAAACGCGAGCTGAAGGAATACTGGTTCACGACGGCGATTTCTGGTGGATGTCCGTTCGTGCGTCTCCGTTGCGACGACCTTGCCGAGTCCACGATGTCGGTGACGACGCTGCGCACCTCGACGAGGGACGGTTGCACCTGCCTTCCAGGGTTCCGGTGAAGGACGGCTTCAGTCCCGAAATAAAACTCTATAATGGAAGAATAATCACCAAAAGTCTTTCCAGAAGTCTATTCTCTATTATAGTCACATGGATATTCAATTTGTATACACACAGACATCAGCATCCATACACATGCATCACAATTACTCAGTCCGTGTGAATTACAATAAACTTGAGTTTCTTCATCTCAAATAACTAATTCTTGGCTTTATTTAAACGCCGAGTCTACCAAGATATATCAACTGTAATTTCTATAATTACTTGCTTTGATGGATTATCAGTGTACGTCATCAATTTAGAGTTAACATCATCAGTCTTTCTTAATCTAACATCCGTACTTCACATTCTAATAATCAAATCATTAAGGTATAACATTGTTTCTCAGATTTATAACAAACAGTTATTAAATGTCTCACAAAGTTGTATGATTTCATTTACACAGTAAGTATGGAGTGACAATTTGAGCTTACCACCATAGGTGAGTTTTCCCTCTAGAAGACACTTTGACTCATCCTCTTCCAGTAACAAATTGGTTTGTTTAAACCACGACGAGATACTAATGATTCTTTACTAATATTAACAGAAGATAACATAATGAAACATGACGGCTGCTTAATCTGGCGAACTCCAGCACCAAACCCAACTACATTGGTTTAGCGCACTCACATCTTCACGCCCCGAAAGCAAAGAACAGAATCACTCGTACACGGCAATGCCTTGCCTAACATATCACTTCGGGCGTGGCCCATAACAGCCAGCTTTCATATTCAAAAGTAACCCTTATACCCGCACTTGATCCCTAAACCTACATTAATACAATAGCAATACGACAGTACGGTAACGAAAGGACTATTTTACCGCTACGGACACCTATTGCTCATTTGCATACTTTTCTAAGCAGCGAGCAACATAACAAAAGAGCTTCTAGAAGAGCTTGCATTCCAGGCAATCGCCTCGTCATTACCCCTGTCACACTTAGCTACCTTTCACCAACGATCGTTAAAAGGAATTAAATAAAAGTAAGAAACGCTAAAAGACAAAATCAATGGCAATTTCACACTCTACCTGTGACAGTTTCCCAGAACCGTTTTTTTTGCTTTAAATTCAATTCAATTCAATTAACAATTCAATTAAATTCAATTCAAAGTCTTAATGAATTAAGTGGGACCAATGATTTGGTATATAATAAGGCTGAGTCGGTTTGATCGATCAAATCGGTTCCCGACCGTCACCATCGGGTCCCGGTTTCCTCCGAAATTTTTATATATTTTTTTTAATCGGAATATCAGGTTCCGACCGTTGCAAAACGATCGGAACCCACTTTGTGAAATATATAATGACTCGGCCTTAGTGTATAATCTCATTAAAATTTATTGGGAGAAAAGTGTCATATATATGAATTCAATCAGATTTGAATAGAGATGTGTAAAACATGGAATTTTATCATTAGATATTGTTAAAATTTGTAATAAACAAAATATATTAAAAGGTGTAGCCTTGGCTTGCAACTTGTGGTATAATTGCTTGGTTGATATGTTTAGTTTTGGTAAATTAAAATTGTATAATTCATTTATTCTTGCAGAGCATAACTGTGGCTGTGAGGGGAATGAGCGGTGTGGTCAAGAAGAGGAGATTTCTGTACACTGAAAAGACCCAGGTATGTTATTAGGCGTTTGTTTTACTTAATTACGTTTATGTAGTTAATTATCCCGCTTTTTGTTAATTGGTATTTAATCTTAGCATAAGATAATTATGGTAACCTGTAATTGTAAATTCATGCAAGTTTATTTTGTAGATTTGTGTAAAGTGCCTAGAGATGATAAAGGCACTACATAAATCAAACATAAAATAGAGCGTGTTTGTATAGCGCCTAATGCAGAACAGCCTCTAAGCGCTTTCATTATTATTATTATTATCTCATGTCATGTGGTACAGTTCAGACCCACACAATTATCTTGCACACATTCTCAACTCCCCAGGGAGCATACTAGCTACAGGCAACCATCCATGCTATTAGTACACATGCCATATTACATTTTTAGTGTTTGTGATTCTACTTCTTACTTATTTGGTCCATGTGTTAATTCTTTCAAACTGAATTAGATAGGATAAGCTGTTTTATTCTGTATCTGCATTTTGTTGACCAGGTTTTACTGGACTGGATGATGACGATGGGCTAACACCAAAAGGTCTACACCCTCCTTACCACGTACCCACGACGAGATTTATCCCATGATGCACAGCAAACGCTGGAAGAAGCCGGGATTAACCGTGATACCGCCCTCGTGGTTGAGGAACGAGACAGGGATGAAGAGACGTGACATTTTAGGTTTTGTGACCATATAGAATATTTGTAAAAAATATATCATAGGGTTAAAAATGGATTGAAGATATAAAATCTTGTTATGCCTCCGCCACCAAGTGGCTGGAGGCATTATTGAATTTCATTTCTTTACAAGCAATACACTTTCACCTTTTCATTTTTATATGGAATAATATAAATTTAATGGTTTTCATAAAGATTGGTGGAAGAAATTTTGTGCATTCCTCTCAGTTCAGTAATAATTGATGAATATTTGTTATAAATATTGCTTTTGGATTTACCGTAAATACCGGCGTAATCGCCGCATACTTTTTCCTCAAAAAAAACCTGCGGCGTGTACGCGGAGATAGTCAAAATGTCACTCTTGACTGGCCTCAAAACAACACATTTCAGCAGGTGTGGGACTATTGGTTGTATTGCACTGTATTGTATTGCGTGATAAAAACATTATATAGCAAGATGAGGAGAAAAATTTGGAAAACCATTAAATTCCCGCTTTTTTTTTCGCCAGTTTTCGTAGCGCAGTAGCTTTTCTCCCACATTTTTTTTTTCAACTTCAATGCCCAAAGTCGGCATGCGGCGTTTACGTGGATGCGGCGATTGCGCCGGTATTTACGGTATACATTTTTTATGGTATAGAATATTAGTAATAAACATAATTTTGTTTGAATTTGTATTAGCTGAAGACATTTCTTTTTTGCGATATATTGAATATATTTCATGGTAATGTTTTTTATGTCATTTTCTCAATATTTTGCTTAAATATGTGTGTCAGAAACATTCCTCTAATGGGTTCAGGGGAGAGATGTTGATTATTAGTCATGATACATAATGCTAAAATGTTATCACTCTGATTGTTATCAGATGGATTAATGACCCTGCCACCTCACCAAAGGCTTGTTGTGGTAACCCTAGCACCTTGTTACCCACCCTCAATTTCCTAGTCCTAGCATCTCTCTCATAGTACATACTTCTTGTACCTCACTGCTGCTCTCTTCAACGCCTACTGGGCCAGCTCCCATGATTTCAACAGCTGTTCATGGAGTTCAATGACATATTGACTCGTATTCATCTTTCAGCTCTGGAGGGTGTTTCACAAAGAAATATTATGTCATTATGACAAATTTGTAGGCATAATGGGGAAAATGTTGCCATATTTTGGCAAAATTCATATAATTTCGCCATATTTTGGAAAACAAATTGGCTAAATTTTGGCCAAAATGTTCCTGATAAGACACTCTCATTAGTCCACAACTCTTCAGCATATCTAAGGGACCCCGCACGTTCCTCCCATAGAGCAATTCAAAAGGAGAGTACCCTAGACTCAAACTTGGAGTCTCTCGCAGTGCGAACACAATGCATGTAGTAGTACCTATCCCATTTGCGTGTTCATTGGCGCATAAATGTTGCAATGCAGTTTTGAACCATCCCATTGTATAATATATAATATTCATATATAATTTCAATTTTTGTTGTGGCTATGTATGCATGCAACAAAATAAAATGGACACGTGCGTGTACAGATGCCAATTAATTACACATGTGTTTATAGCAGAGATGCCAACCAGTACGATTTAATCGTATTTAGTACGATTTTTTGATGAAAATACGACGGTACGATTTTTTTTTTTCCCCCCATTCAATAGTAACGGTCAGAAAATGGCAAAAATAACTTTTTAAAAACTTTAAAAACGTTGTGTGATCGACTGAACCAACTTTTATTATTAACCCAAAGATCCATCTAAGTTTGTTGCACAAATTGGCTTTGTGAAGAAAAAAACGATTTTTCTCCCTCGAGGTTGGCTGTAAATGTTAATGAAAGAGCAAACATTTTACTTGCCCGTTCTTACCAGTAAAACATTTTCCTGACATATTAAAGGCCTGGGGCCAACAGGCCAGTGTTAGTGTTGAGTTTTCGTGAAAATCTGATTTTTCTCTCCAAAATAGGATTTAGATATTCAGTCTGTTTTTTTGTGTCAAGAGGTTGGCATCACTGATATAGGCCAACCTTCTCGCCAGTGTATAAAACACTTGGCGGCGCCGCCAAGCGTATGAGTTGGTAGAGTTTCCCGCGCCAAGCGCAAACTTCCCCCGCCAAGTGTGCCGCCAAGCGCAATATTCAGCGCCAAGCGCCTGAAGTAAATTGCAAATAAATCCTGTTTATACAAACAGTTTCTCATGCTAAATGTTACGGAAATGTTTTCACCGCATGAAAGACTTTCTCATCATATTTTCTGCGGCGATTTCCCATTGATATGCGATCCCTATGCGATTTCCCTGCGCGCGCGGTCGTCGCGAGTATCTCAGAAACGAACCTCAAGACTCCCAGTCACACGTCGGAAAGCGTTCGGAAGCGGGCCAGGCGGCGCGGCGGGCTGCCCCGCGCCAGGCCGCTATGCGAAGAGGTGCTCTAGCTCTGATCGCGGAGCACCGTGCACGCACGTGGCCGGTTTGTTATTATTGTACGATCGACAATAGCATTTTGTTTTCGCGTATTATGATCAGAGAAAATCATATATATGATTTTCCCGCGATCATAACACGCTACTACATGTTTTGATAATAATCTTACATGTTTTATTTCATATTTGTTTTCATTTACAGACAGTCAGACACTGAGAAAGGGATCGTCCAAATAGAGCTGAAGACGGACGCACAACATGAGACGGATCATGCTGGGCATGAGATAATTATATTTATAAGACAAAGGGATTATAGATAGTTAAAGTCATAACCAATTAAGGGGAATAAACAATGAGTGCATTTTGGTCCGACTTGAGCGATTATAAGGAAACGTTAATTGGCTGTATAAGCTGTAAAATAATACCTAGACATGATCAACAGTTAGAACTTAGATTCGGATATAAATGGAAAATAAATTGATAGAGAATAAAGGGACAAACGGCATCAGATAACGGCCCGGGGAAAACACACATGCAGAAAGAAAGGTTTAAGTTACAAACTTTCATAGGATAGCTGATAATTTGTTTGCACAAAGATTAATCATTGGACTGAGGACGATCATGCCATGATGGGATAAGGATGAGGAAATAATAATGAAGATGGTGTGAGCATGACGATCTCGGGCATGTATGATTATGATATCGGAAATGATGAACGGATGATCAAGATGAGGATGATGATTATGACATGAATGATGAACGGACGAGTATGATGAAATGATAATGAAGATGATGAGCATGACGGTGGGGATGCATGATTATATCGGAAATGATGAACTGATGAATGTGATGGTAATTATGAAATGTGATGATCAAGATGAGGATGACTGTGATTATGACATAGGATGATGCTGGTGCATGATCGGTGATCACTATATTATTGTAAAGCGCTTATAGAGAAGATTATCAATCATTATTAGGCGCTATATAAGTCGAATATATTATAAATTCCTACTGAAGAAAATTATCAGTGATGGTATACGAGGCCCGGTGTTTCTCCTTGGCGAATTATGAAAACATATCCCGACTGATGGTCGTCAGACGGACCGACACGAGACATTAAGATGGAGAGAGGCGAAGCCAAGGAAATAATATGTCGAACTGAGGCAGAGGCAATACCGCGATTACAGTACAAAATGTAAGTAGTGAGATTAGCTTGAATTGTTACTTTATGGGTGTTACGGGTTGGTCCTCGATACAATTCGAGTTTGACCCCCAATTTATATTTATTAAAAAAAGGAATGGTGTGTAAATAAAATAAGTACGTGTCCCCATTGAATAATGTGCGTGCGCCCATCCCCCACCCCCCCCTACCCCACCCACCCCCCCCCCCATACCCAGACCAAGAGTAATACGCTGTCAGAAGCAGTATAGTAAATTCTAAAACCCTATTCAACCCAGCCCGTACGCAAAGTATAGTTTTTCATGAATTTTTCAATACAAATATCAGAACTATCGCAACCTCGCTGTCAAGTCCATGATCAATATTAAATTATTTTCCAATAAACTACTTTCAAATCTCCAGAAAGACAGCCAAAGATAAATTTTGCGTCATTTTAACAGTGAGATACACGTTCAAATTGTGACTGCAAGTTCATTGCATTGGCATTCGTGAGTGCAGCTGCATGCTGCAAACAGTCCATGATTAGAACGTTGAAACGACGTAAAATACCATTTGTGTTTTCTTTCGAAGCATGCAAGTAGTCTATTCGAGGTAAAGGTAATTTAATATCAAACATGAACTTACCAACAATGATTCGGCGATCAAAATATCTTACAAGTTTTACGTGACATTATTTACGGTGATAGTATAATAATCACGACTCGATCTCTGTGCATGTGTGTACGGCCAGCTGTACGGTACCTTGTACATACATGCAACATGTACGTTCCCGGTCCCGCCCTAGCTATTTAGCAATTCAACTTCAACTTGCCTTACGATGTTATTGTTGTTATTTAGCTTTCAAAATCCACCACGTGGCGCGCGTGTGTTGTGTGATCACATCGCGGCATAGATTCAAATATTGCTTTCCCATAGTTCATAGACTTGTTTGGGGCTTGTAATTTGTCTGATAATTTATAATAATATGTACATAAAGCAGATTAATAGCAGATTACCTACCTGACAGACTTACCTTAGACTTTTTGGTACGTGAGCGCCGTGGAGTTTTAATTATGCCGACATTCCCAAATCCCGATCGATGTAGTCATACTTGCACCATCACTTTCGTCTTGTCATGGTTTTATAGTCGTTTCAACACAATCATTATCAAGTTCACATACTCATTCATCACCAAGTCATACCAAGTAATCGTTTATTTTTCATTATTTATTATCAGTTGATTTTTTTGTACATCATCACATACTAAAGAAAAATCATCTCCAAGTTATTATTTTAAATATGACTATCAAATTATCAGTAAAACTGGGGTAAAACTATCATAAAATAGCCGAGCCATCATTTGAAATACTAAAGTAAAATGGTAAGTATTAATGATTAAACATCACAATCAAAATCATCGCTAGTCGGCAGGGCAGTCGCACATGAAACTAAATCATACTCATACCAGGACCGTCAACAAATTAATTATTAAAAGAAGATGACTAAAACAACAGGGATAGACAAATTATGATAAAGCATTAACTGCATTTTTTGTTCAAGCCCGAATGTCTGTAGAAGCTGAACGGTTTCCGATGATTTGAAGGAGCCTTGCAACAAAATGGATGTGGTACTCTTACTGACTCGGACCGTCTGTCATCTTCCTAAAAAGGAAAGAAAAAAAACATGTTATGATTATGTTGATAGTTATATTTTGAGGCCATTATTATGACAATGACATCAACGCACAACTGTCCCGAGTAAAGTTTATGTACTAGCTTCCCCCGAATTATACAGCTTGCTGGCGACTATATAGAAAAATCTAATGTTTTCATGTCCTTTTCTACATTGTATTTCACTGTCGGCCAACAGTAAAATACTGCATTTTAATGTAAAAGAGGACACAAAAACGATGGAATTGTCGGGAGTCTAGCTGGCGATCTAAACCGCCCGTTTCAAACTGAAACGTTGCATGCACGCTCGCGGCGTCAGCTCCGACGACTGGGTCTTTTTTCTATCTGCATGCACGTGGGAATTTATCGAGTTACTTGCTGTTTTAGTACCCAAATGAGGTCAAAATTCGCTCCAAAAGATGGTCTAGTTTTGAGTTTTCGCGCTACGCGCGGGAGGGGGGCACATCCCCCCTCCCAGCCCTTCCCCCTGCGCACGCTTCGCGTGCGCGATCGGCGCTATCGCGCCGATAAGAGCTCCGCCAAGCGCAATTTTTCCGATCTATACATTTTTGATTTTGCGCCAAGCGTAAATTTTTTTCTGGCGAGAAGGCTGATATAGGCACGATACATGAGACCAGAAATTAAAAATATCTTGTCATATATGAACTCATGTACCTTCAGAAGTACCCTTGAATGCAATGCAAGATCCTAAAACATTTCAGGCGAATCTTTCACATGAGTCGGAATCGTGCCATTTATCCTTGATAAGATTCATCTGATTGTGAAATTGTTACTTAGAAAATCTTTATTTTCACATAATCAACTTACTTGTTTTAGCTTGACGTTTCGAACATCTTCGTTGTTCTTCATCAGAAATTACATCTGAGTCTGACCGCAAGATGGCGCGGTCAGACACTGGTCCCACACGTGACTCAGCATGTAGCCCCCCTCGTCTCTTCATGTTCTTGGTCTTTCTTATCCACACCGCTTCCTTCACCCATCTGGTAAAGCGGGTAGATTCTCTGTCCAAGACTTTGTCCCAATCGATGCTATGGTTATATTGCGCTACATGATCCGTGATTGCTGATTTGTTTGTTTCAGTCAAAGATGCTTTCCTTTGTGAGCTTGTGAATCATTTCTCTTTCACTGTTGTTACATCTTTTTTGTGTTCTTTGAGTCTTACACCAAATTTCCTACCCGTATTATTTATATTGAATGGTACAACAGTAGGTTTTCCACTAGAAATTTACATTGACTTGCATTTTCTGAGTTTCAATTCAAAGTTCATACTACTTTTTATTTCTGCAATGTCATCAAGTAGTTTTTGGTGTCTTCTTTTGTTGGTAGTGATGAGAATAACATCGTTGCATATGGAAGTGTGATGTATCTATTAGACATGGGAGTCTTTGTATTGCTTGAGGTGTTGAATGATTGGATTAAATACTCAGATAAACAAGATTGGTGAAAATGGATCTCCTTGAAATGTTCCCTTATTAAAACTGAACTTCTGTGAAGACCAGTCATGCCCACGAACGTACCACGACGGATTACCGTATAGATTATCAATATACTGAACTTAGATGGTGGTATTCCATTTCTTTCAAGAGTGAGCTTTATCAGCTTGTGACTTACTGAGCCGAAGGCATCGGCGAGGTCAAAAATGTGATGTGCGCCGTTCGCTTTGCCTGCCGAGCGTGGGCCATGATCTCCTGGAGACAGAGAGAGTGCCGCTGATCCCTGGCAGGAATGCTTTTTGTGTTTCAGGATCAATCAATTATTGATATGTAAAGATTAAGAATAGGACAATGAAAACCAGTAGGGCCTAGCTGAAAGAAATACAGAAACTCAGACTCACGCTGCAACACATACACATCCAGCTGACTTTAACTCTCCAGAGGTCGCGCACAGGACCCATGTTGAATATCTTAGATCTATATCTTTAATATCTTGCAAGCTGCCTCTGCTCTGGTTTCACTCTCCCGCGGACGTACACAAACCTAACCAAATAAACTCATTCCCATCCCAGAGAATGATCATAAAAAAGTTCTGGAACCTAAGTCGTTTGGATGGGAGTCGTTTGGAGGAAGCCCTGCTGCAAGCAGCATAGAGCCTCCACCGGCTCTGACGGGGTCACCTTCCTCCACCCAACCGAGGGTATGTAAATAAATCAAACAAACACTTGTATCTTTTGATTCAAGACTGACTCTCTGTTTACCATTGCATGGCACGCCTCTCTCTGTCAAGAACTTACGAAGTCGGGAAATCCAGAAATATGTAACTTAGAAGGAGAACAGACTTCTGTAGAAATGTTCAGTTATCCTGGAACACCTGTCATGGAAACAAGAATGGTCCATACAAATAAAAAAAAAAAATAAGCATGCAACCGAATCAAAAACAGAATTAGCCAAAACAAAATTAGGCAAGGACCAAGCCGGCTCAGAATCTTCCTTGATAGATTCCTTTCAGACACTCCTGAATTATTCCTTCCCTTTCCTCTTAATCCAATGAGTCCTTCCTATGGTTAAGTCCTGGCCAGGCACTTATGCATCAATAGCAATGTTGTTGAAATGTTTGTACCTCACCTTCAGTCCAGGATCCTTGCGATTAGCGTTGTCATCTTCACAATCGTTAAACTGCATGAATCTCATCAGCACCATTAGACTGTTAATTTGCATGAGCAGCTTGTTTTTGCCTGTGGGAAGAAGTACAAGAACAAGATCACCCTCATCAAAAGGCCAGTACTTTGCCTTCACATCAAAGTGCTTTTTGTATTTCGTGGCAGCATGTTTCAGCTCCTCGTTAGCAAGCGTGCATGTGGACTGAAGTCGGTGTTTCAGATCGTTTGCTCATTGTTCTTCTCCCACAAGCTGTGGAATAGTTTCCTTCTTTATTCTCTCTTCCTCCTCCCCAGTGAACTGTATTGCCTCCATGATGGTGTTAATTTTCTTGTCCAATTGCTGAATCTCAGCCCCTGCTCCCCTTATTTCCGCCCGCAAAGTTTCTTCCGATTTACTTAGTTTTTCTGCAACAAATTAGGTGTGACGTTCAATAAGAACCCCTAAGGCTCCAATACTGTCTTTCCCAAAGCCAGATGTTCGGTTTTTAGACAAATTTGTGATTTTCCCCCTGTGAACTGGTCACAAGATATAACGATATCATGGAAACCAATCTTTGTCAGCACAGCAAAGTAATGGGGCAATAGGCAAACACAAGCCACACTGCAAAAAGTGCCACTTGGACATGATGTGACACTTTGATTTACAAAAGCTTCCACCCTACCTTGGGATATATCAATATCTCCCTATATCATCTCTGATTTCTTCCTTAAAGGGTTAGTTTAGTTTTGGTAAAGAGGGCGCTGCACATCACAATTTTTTTGTGAGGTAATGAAAAACTGAGTGTCGAATTTGAGAGAACATGCAATTTTAATGGCAGAATAAACTTTATTCGGTCAAAATCGGTCCAGAAACGGCTGAAATATCAATAAATATATCTGATCTTATAATTATTTTGGGCCCAAATAATTAGATGAGTTTTTCAAAAAATTAAAACAAATGCATACACTTTTTCAAAAATTTTCAAAAGCGTTTTTTAAATAGTTGTTGATGATCACTCTGTTTAATCATGATTTCAATAATACATCACATGCATAATTTTTTATGAAAAATGGTTCAAACCAATGCCTTTTTAGAGAGCGCCCTCTTGTGTTTTAATGGCTATTTTTTTTATGATAATGTGCTTTTTACTTCGTTGTTTGTAATTTTGTATACCTTTCGAGAATGGTGAAGTTATAACTATTAGTTTATTATGTTACTGTCCAGGTTTGGTTACTAAAGTTCAGCCTTACCAAAACTGTACTACCCCTTTAACCCTAAAAAGACTGGGGGGCTGATTTAGCCCCCCCCCCCCTCCTCTATTTTCGCGATTACTTCGCAATGCTTTACGGTGCCACTTCATGACTTTTTTCCTTAGAGTCTTGATACCACATTTACGCACACTGGGTCAACTATCCTGGAGTTATGTAACATTTTGCGATCGCGTGTCAATTCAAATTCAAATTTTTTTCAATTCTTCCATATATAACATACAGAGTTTTTAGATGCACCTTTTATAATGCAGTTTTATGCCCATCTTTTCACATGCACTGTTAGTATTTCCATTTTACATGGTGAATAAAACTTATTGCATTCTCATTTGCATAAAACAATACAATATATAAAGAATAATACAAAGAAAAACAAAGAAAGAAAAAGATAAAAACATAGAAAACGGTAAAACTAAATAAATGTTCATGATTATCCTGTTGTTTTATCAGGGATTGTGATATTTTAGCATGTACATGTATATTGTACCAGGAACACAGTTTTGTTTCATAAGAATCACCATATACATGTATAAAGAAAAAAATTTTAAACAATACAATTTTTGCATAATTAATTAGCTCTAATTAGCATATTCTAATTTGAAAACAATTTTCAACTATGCAGTATTGTAGAGCTCATGTACATCTATCACCATGCCAAATTTGGAGTCGATCAGAGTTTCGGTTGCCGAGAAAAATACAAAAAATACAACAACAAAACAATTTTTGCATAATAATTAGCTCTAATTAGCATATTCTAATTTAATTTTTTTTGTTTAACCATGCAATATTGTAGATCTCATGGACATCTATCACCACGCCAAATTAGGAGTCGATCAGAGTTTCGGTTGCCGAGATCTTAGGGGGGGCGGCCCTTTTAGCCCCCCCCCCCCCCCCCCAGTTTTTCAAAGGTTCGAAATAGCCCAGTCTTTTTAGGGTTAACTCGTTTTTAATTGTTGTTATTTTTTTATGAGTTGGCAGCTTCCAAGTGGTACATGTTATCTCTGACAATCCATCTCAGCATACTTTTGTAGCACTTCAAGTAGGAAGGAACAATGGCACCAGTCACAACTTCTATAAGCAGTAGATGTTGGCTTTGACTTCTGGAAAAGGCTCGTAGACTTCTGCCGTCCATGCCAGCGATAATTACAGATATGTTCTTGTCTTGCTTTTGTACATGGCAAAACTATTTGTGCCTCACAATCCTACATACATAATGTACTTGTTCTTCACTTCCTGCGTTATCACTACACCTCTCCAGCTAGTAGGTTGCTGGTCGATGGCCAAATTGGGACTTGATGTTGTTACGAGCTTTTTTAAGTTCTTCCGATCACTTGCCCCCAGAGCCCTTTGCATGGTCTACCTTGTGGCACTCCATGCCCCTCTTTCTTGTGCAGCGGAAATCGCAGTTCTTACACTGGAAATTTTGGACGTTTACGTTCCTATTTCCCGTATCAGGCCTGCAACAATATTGCTTTTTTGCATGTCGGCCATCATTCTCAGTCTCTCTTGGTGCTGGTGCTCATTGACCTCTTTTAATTCTTGTGGGTCTCCTTTGACCTCTTGGTCTAAGTGCTCCCATAATCATTGACAGTCCAACTGTTGGGTAACTTGTTAGTACTGTAACGAGCTTGTTTTCACAGGGTCCCTTCTGCCATTGAGGCACCAAACACAAGCATCAGCCACTAGGTTCTCACAGACCGTGAAGCATCACTCTCATTTCTCATTCACGCTACTTTAATAACGAAACAGGTTGAGATTATTCGGAGGTATACTTGCCTTTGTTTATCACTCACTGTGCACAAGGTCATTCATGCAGTTATCCACCTAGATATCTCTTTACTGTCCTTCCCTTTTTATCCCAAAACCCCCGACCTACTCGCCTTACGTCCTAAATCCGTGACTCCCCGCTCCGATATCCCCAACTGCATTCCATCCGCCCTCTACGGCCAATCAACTCCGTTACAGTACATCAGAAACAATTCTGTCTATTTTAGTCCCATCAAGTCATGGTAACTTGCTGAATTTAAAGGGGTAGTTTAGTTTTGGTAAGGCTGAACTTTAGTAGCCAAAACCTGCACAGTAACATTATAAACTAATAGTTATAACTCCACCATGCTCGAAAGGTATACAAAATTACAAACGACCAAGTAAAAAGCCTGTTATCATTCAAAAAGAGCCATTAAAACACATGAGGGCGCTTTTTCAAAAGGCATTGGTTTCAACCATTTTTCATACAAAATTATGCATGTGATGTTTTATTGATAATCATTAAATAGCGAGATCATCAACAACTATTTTAAAAACGCTTTTGAATTTTTAAAAAAAAGTGCAAGCATTTTTATTATTTTTTTTTTTTAATCATCTAATTATTTGGGCCCCAAATAATTATAAGATCAGATATATTTATTAATATTTCAGCCGTTTCTGGGTCGATTTTGACCAAATAAAGTTTATTCTGCCATTAAAATTGCATGTTCTCTCAAATTCGACACTCAGTTTTCTATTACCTCACAAAAAAATTGTGATGTGCAGCGCCCTCTCTACCAAAACTAAACTACCCCTTTAAGGGTATTATTTTCATGTAGGTTTCCTTAACGAAGTGATGGAATACCCTGAAATTCATGAAATTCATGAGTTCAATGCAGAACAAATTGAGGAGTGCTATTTTTGTGCGGGCTTTCTCAAAATTTCTTTAGCTGAACAAGGTTGTCTAAAAGATGAACAAAGTCCTTATGCAAACGACATGTCCTCTAAAATAGCAATAGCATTGAACCGAAAAATTCCTGCCCGTTATGCAACATTTCACTTCTGATCATCTCTGATTCCCGAGTGCACTGCACAAACCTATGATTCAGATTGATGAAAATCAAAAAGATTCCTAGGGTTAGGTTTGTAATATTTCAAAGTTGTTCATCAATTTTTAAATAAATTTATTATGTTCATACTTGTTTTATGATTTTCAACATCTCTCCCCTGTATTCATATTCATAAGTAAGGTTGTTTAATGTATGTACAGTATGTTTTTCGGAAAAACGACAGATGGACACACACTATTTTGGCCGTAGTTGGATAGCTTTAGTTGAAAGGTAAAAATTCAGAATGGTTTTTGTATAACCTCATTTGCATAACAAAGAGCATACTGCTTTGTTTGTATTTTGACTTGATCAAAATTATTCATACCCTTTATCAATAAAACTATAAAATACAATATCACACTCAATATTCATTATTGCAAAGCCTTTGTTCTTGATCACAGCATCCAGGCGGTTTCTGTAGCTGTTCACGAGGGTTTGGCAGAGCTCCACCAAAATTTTGGCCCACTCTTCCTTGGCGAAGACCTCTAGTTCTGTCAGGTTGGAGGGCCTGCGGGCATGCACCCTAGCCTTGACGGTTTTCCACAGATTTTCAATGGGATTCAGGTCCGGGCTTTGACTTGGCCATTGTAGCACCTCCACGCTGTTATCCTGGAACCATTTCTTGACAGCCTTTGCTTTATGTTTAGGATCGATGTCCTGTTGGTATGTCCAGTATGGGCTGATATGGAGATTTTCTGCAGACTGCCTGATGTTGTCTTCCAGAATTTGGATGTTCTGCTCCTTCTTCATAATGCCTTCTACCAGGTCCACTTGCAGAGAAACAACCCCAAAGCATGATGCTCCCACCACCAAACTTCACGGTTGGCACAGATTGGGTGAGATGAGCACCAAGGTTTTAGCGCAGACTATCCACCGCACACTGCACAAGGAAGGGCTACATGGTTGTCGTCCAAGGAAGACTCACTCACTCAGAAGCATCGTAAAGCGCGACTTAAATTTGCCAGAGAGCACCGAGACAAGGATCAACATTTCTGGTCATCAGTTCTATGGTCAGACGAGACAAAGATGGAGCTTTTTGGCCACAGGAATGTTTCCTTCGTTTGGCGCAAGAAAGGCGAGGCCTTCAACCCACAGAACACTGTGCCAACTGTGAAGTTTGGTGGTGGGAGCATCATGCTTTGGGGTTGTTTCTCTGCAAGTGGGCCTGGCAGTCTTATAAAGGTAGAAGGCATAATGAAGAAGGAGCAGTACATCCAAATTCTGGAAGACAACATCAGGCAGTCTGCAGAAAATCTCCATATCGGCCCATACTGGACATACCAACAGGACAACGATCCTAAACATAAAGCAAAGGCAGTCAAGAAATGGTTCCAGGATAACAGCGTGGGGGTGCTACAATGGCCAAGTCAAAGCCCGGACCTGAATCCCATTGAAAACCTGTGGAAAACCATCAAGGCTAGGGTGCATGCCCGCAGGCCCTCCAACCTGACAGAACTAGAGGTCTTCGCCAAGGAAGATTGGGCCAAAATTCCTGTGGAGCTCTGCCAAACCCTCGTGAACAGCTACAGAAACTGCCTGGATGCTGTTATCAAGAACAAAGGCTTTGTAAATGACTATTGACTGTGATATTGTCTTTTATAGTTTTTATTAACAAGTCAAAATACAAACAAAGCAGTATGCTCTTTGTTATGCAAATGAGGTAATACAAAAACCATTCTGAATTTTCACCTTTCAACTAAAGCTATCCAACTACGGCCAAAATAGTGTGTGTCCATCTGTCGTTTTTCAGAAAAACATAAAAAACTGAAATTCCACTAGGGGTATCTTGTCTTGTTAACTGTATATGAATCATGTCAAGATATGCCATGCCATCTTTCACCAAGACCTACATTCTGTTGTCTTTATGATCTTTGAAAGGTTTGAAAGTTGTTTAATGTTTATCATTGTTTAATAAATGGTCATACTTAATGCATGTGGTTTGTGGTTGCACCATGTATAAGGAGAGGATTGATGAGTCCTGAGAAGGACTATTGGTATTCTTTCTAGGATCGTCCTAAAAAGGACTGTTGGTAGTCCTGGAAAGGACTGTTGATATTCTTTCTTGAGCGTGTAGTTCTAATAAGAGCTACAGCGCTGGTATAGTTATTGTAAGGAGAGGGTGGGTGGTAGGAGGGGCTCGACGTTTCGAGTAGGTTGACTGTCCGTCGTCAGGAGTGGTCATACTTGGTCATACTTGTTTCATGATTGTCAACATCTCTCCCCTGTATTCACATTCATAAGTAAGGTTGTTTATATTAATGTGTATGAATCATGTCAAGATATGCCATGCCATCTTTCACCAAAACCTAAATTGTGATGTCTTTATGAAACCTAGGGTTAGGTTTGGACGGTTTTAAAGTTGTTCCTGAATGTTCAATAAATGTTCATATACTAGTACTTGTTTCATGATTGTCAACCTTTCTCCCCTGTATTCTTATTCTTAAAGGGAAAGTTGAGTTTTGGTAGAGAGGGCGCTAGACTACTTAATTGGTTTGTGAGGTAATGAAAAACTGAGTGTAAAATTTGAAAGAGCATAATATTTAAACAATAAAATCATCTTTGTTTGATCAAAATCGGTTCAGAAACGGCTGAAATATCCATAAATATAACAATTTGTAATAAACTCGGGGCCCCGGGTTTATTAGAGAATTTTGAACCAGCCGTTAAAAAATCTAAAAAATGCTTCCTCTTTTCAAAAAAGTTACAAAATAGGTATTTAAATAGTTGTTGGTTATTTCTCTATCTAATCACTATTTCAACAAAGCATCACATGCACAATATTTTATTCAAAATGGTTGAAACCGATGAGTGTTTAGAGAGCGCCCTCTTACGTTTTAACGGCTCTTTTTGAATGATAACATGATCTTTACTACGTCATTTGTAATTTTGTGTTCCTTTCTAGTTATAACTATTAGTTTGTAATGTAATGATGCAGGTTTTGGTTACTAAAATTCAGTTTCACTAAAACTGTACTCTCCTTACCAGAACTCAACTATCCCTTTAAGCATGGCTGTCAAGATATTCCATGCCATACCCCATTGCACCAAAGAGCTCAATTATACTTGTATTTTCTTTTGTTTGAATGTGTACTAAATGCCTGATCGTATAAACTATCAACAATTTGTTAACAATATTGATATTAATGCTCCTATAGTAAATGGTCAAGAAACATGTGGGTTTCAACAATCATTTTATACTCCTGAAGTTTTTACTCAAATGTTAAATATTTAGAAAAACAATTTTCATGTCTTCATGTAATTTGCAGAAGTATAAACAAAAATGTATCTTCTTTGGAATCCTTTTTACATGTTATTGATAATCCCTTTTGTGCAATAGGAATAACTGAAACATGGTTACGCGACAGCGATCCTAAATATGAAATAGATGGATTAAAATTTATGGGTAATAATAGAGTAGAACGTCGAGGAGGAGTTGGTATATATGTTAGAGATGATTTAGTTTTTAAACAAAGAGTGGATTTAGATATTAATGTAAATTGTATGGAGTCTATTTTTATTGAGATTCAAAATTTATTTAAAACCATGAGATAAACCATGGTTTACTATTAAATTACGTAAAATGTGCAATAAAAAATATAAGTTGTATACAAAATCCTTACAATATCCAACTGACTATAGAAAAAGTGAGTATAAGATGTTTAGAAATACGTTGAACTATGAAATTAAACATGTAAAATATGAATATTTTAAAGATAAGTTTCAAAATGTGCAATATGACATGAAAGAAACATGGAAGGTAATTAATAAAGCTATAGGGAATTCATTTAAGACTCATGATACAAATATTGAGCACATTCAAGTTAATAATGAACGTGTTACAGATGATTTATGCATTGCTCAAGAGTTTAATAATTATTTTGTTAATATAGGTGCTTCGTTGAGAAATAATGTTCCAAATACTTTAATTACAAATAATAATTATATGCAATATTTAGAAAAGAATAATGTAACTGCCTTTTTTAACCCTATTACAACTAACAAAACTATAGATATTGTTTTTGACTTAAAAAGTAAATGAAGCACTGGTTATGATGAAATTTATATTGTCGTCCTTAAAAGGGTTGTTCATATTATATGTTATCCATTGTGTTGTATTTTTAATCAGTCTATGAATAAAGGTATTTTTCCGGAAAAGTTGAAATTAGCAAAAGTCATTCCTGTATATCAAAATGGATCATTCGATAGAATGAGTAATTATCGGCCAATATCAGTCTTGCCAGTATTTTTAAAAATCTGAGAATTTTTTTTTATAATAGATTAATATATTTTTTGAATGAATGTAATTATCGAATACGAGGTGTTTTGTTAAAATGGTTTGAAAGCTATTTGACAAACCGAAAACAATATGTTCTTTTTAATCAAATTAACTCTGAATTTAAAACCATAGGATGTGGAGTGCCTCAAGGCCTGATATTGGGACCGTTATTATTTCTTGTGTACATGAACGATATTACTCAGGCTTCGCAAATATTGCAATGTATTTTATATGCGGATGACTCAAGCTTATTTTTGTCTGATAATAATTTAGATAGATTAGTGACACGATTTAATGAGCTTCAGAATATTTCTCAATGGTTGGGTATTAATAAATTAATCTTAAATGTGAAGAAAACTAATTATATGATATTTACAAACAAACAAAATAGAACTAATAATATTGAAGTAAAAATAAATGGAAATGTTATACAGTGTTGTCATTCACTGACATTTATAGGCATTCAAATTGATAGTAAAATGTCATGGCACGTTCATATTGAAGTAATTTGTAATAAACTTTAAAAAATAGTAGGTTTTTTAAATAAATTAAAAATTTCCCTTTTAAGATTGTATTAATGATATACAATGCATTGTTTTTATCTCAATTAAATTATTGCAATATTGTTTGGTCAAATTCAAATGATTATTGTATGAATAGATTATATAAATAACAAAAGAAGGCAGTACGTATTCTTGCCCATACTGAAGCTATTTTCGTTCGTTTTAAATGTTTTAATGTACGTATTTGAATTGAATGATTATAATATTGTTATATTTATGTTTTTATGTCATAAAGGTATCATCCCCCCTTGTCTTTCAAATAAATTTAATTTAAATTTTGAAATACATTCATATGGAACTAGGCAATCATCACATTTTTATTTACCACTTATTAACACTTCTGTCTCTAAACATTCAATTTTCTGTAAAGGACCAATTTTATGGAATGAATTACCTCCTCATGTAAAATTAAGCCCAACTTTAAATACATTTAAACAGAGATATAAACAATTGCGTTTTATGTGAATAGCATGTTATTATTTGTTATATGCATGCAATCAGGTGTTAGCTTTAGGTGTTAGGTGTTAAGTGTTAGTACCGTTAGGGTTACATACTTTATTACATCATAAGGGACCAGCACCTCATAAGACTTTATTGTTCTTTCTTGCGGGTTTCCTCATTCGTATATATAATCATATTTTGTGTTTATCTTTCTTTATGTTGTTTGTATGTTCTTTACTTATCTGTAAATATCAATGTTATACTTATGTATGTTTTTATAGTATTAATATTATTAACATATACAATTCAATAACTTTGGACCTGACAAGTTCATATCTTACTATTTTGTGTGCATTCCTGTTATTGCTATTTTGTTCATGTGTCATTGTTGGACTTGCCTTATTATCTATATTGAAAATATTGTTATCTTTGATTCATTTGGCAGTGATTTTTTTTTTTATCAAAATGTTTTATTATGGAATACAACTCAGTTGGTTTATTTTTACGCAAGTTGTGGAACTTGAGCCAATCCAAAATTTAAACCATGCAAAATGTACAGCAATAGAAAAGGTTATGCTCGATTTTGAACACATTTTGTTTTTTGTGGTTAATTAAAAGAAAAAAAACATCTGAAAGTGTCTTCACCTGTTTATTTGTGTAGAAATAGATATATTTCTATTGATGTTTGTTTGTATCATGTATGTGCTTGTATGTGTGCTGTAGGTTGTATTTGTTCAGTAGTTTATTTATTTTGAAACATATACATGTGTAAATATAGAGTACCAATATGACTGTGAAATGTGGTATGTCCCCTAATACACAATTCATCATATGCATATCAGTAAACATATGAAAAATAAAGAATGAAACCATAGACAGTCATAATTTGATATCACTTTTATTATAATTTTTGTGGGTTTTGTTAAACATAAAGAATCATCCACATTCTGCATAACAGAAATGATCTCCATGTCCTCCACAATACATTAATTAAATAGAGTGACATGCCTGGGGGTGGGGGGGGGGGGGGGGGGTTACTCCAACTCAATACCAATACCAAATAAGCCAGTTCGTAATTAGACCATGGAGCGTGAGTGACGTCACAGGTCATAGGTCAATATTCCATTAACATACTTTACTGAGTGTACGGCACTGCATGGCCGCGCATTGTCAATGCATAATGATGATGATGGTGGTGGTGCAGTGGTGATGGTCATGGGGCGTCAACAGGCGGGGGACGGGGGGACATGTCCCCCCCCCCCCCACTTTTGAAAGTGGAGGGGATTGTCCCCCCCCCCCCCACTTTTTGTCATAAGTGTATACATTATGTATGTATGATCCATAGATTTCATTGATTTCACTCTGACATACATGTATATGTGAAATTTCTGTCTCAGATATGCACCAAATCGCACAATTTCAAGCCAAAAAGTGCAAAAGCTCCCTACTGTGGGAGGGGGACACCCCCTCCCACACCCTCCCCCGCTCGGTCGCTTCGCTCCCTCGCCGATGTCCCCCCCCCCCCCCACTTTCGAGAAGCTGTTGACGCCCTGTCACTGATGGTGATGCTGATGAAGATGGTGACCATGATGCAATGAGGATGATGATGGTGATGATTTTGGTGATAAGGATGAAGATTATGGTGGCGGTGGTGATGAGGAAGATGGTGTCCGTGATGCAATGAAGATGATAACAATACAGATGATGATGATGGTGGTGATGGTGATGATGGTGATGATGATGGTGGTGGTGATGATGGTGATGATCGATGATGATGAAGATGATGAAGATGATGATGACGATGATGATGATGGTGGTGGTGGTGGTGGTTATGGTGATGATGATGATGGTGGTGGGAGTGGTGATGATGATGATGGTGGTGGTGGTGATGATGATGGTGACCGTGATGCAATAAAGATGATGGTGCTGGTGGTGATGATGGTGGTGGTGGTAATGATGATAATGATGGTGGTGGTGACGATGATGGCGGTGGGGGTGGTGATTATGGTGATGATGATGATGGTAGTGGTGGTGATGATGATGATGATGGTGGTGGTGGTGGTGATGATGGTGTTGGTGGTGGTGATGGTGATGATGATGATGATTGATGGTGGTGGTGGTGATGATGGTGATGGCGGTGGTGATGATGGTGAGGAGGATGAAGATACAAACCAATGAAACATCTAATGACAGGAGCTGGTACATGTCAGTTAGAAGAACAGCTTACCACCTGTTTAATATGAGGTTAAATATATCTACTAAAAAATAAGGTAAATGTACTTGCTATTTTACATGAATTAACTTTGTTGATATGTGCACAAAAATGGTCAGTGGTTGCATGGTTATTTGTGTAATGTGATCTGTGTAAATTTGTACAATAAATCACATATAGCCATGTAATGAGCAAAATACAATATAATTGCACTGACTTTTTACAGTTACAACTTTCCAGTGTATAACTATAACTAAATAACTTACCAGTTCAAAATATCTTTTCCACAAAAGGGGAATTAGAAACAACAGCAACTCTGTTGTGCTTCTATATACAAATGGCACTGGTTGTTTTAAAGATGCCAAATGTGTCAACCAACATGGTCAAAATTGAAATTAAGTGAACTAACTTCAAACATGTTTTTTTAACATTGACACAGCTTATATTTTCGCGAAATATAAATATCTGGGCTTAATCTATCCCCAATTCTGTGAAATATCTATGAACATTAAGGATTTCCTGTATTTAAAAGAAAAATATGATATATTTTCACATTGCCATACTAAAATCCTACTATTCCAAATGGCATTACAAATAATACAAATAATTATAGTGGGCTTATGACATCATGTGTGCCATTTTGGGGGCTTCTGTCACATAAATTTCAGTTTTTGGGTCATTTTAAAGTGAAAAATGGCCTCAAAGGGACTTAACATTGTCCAAAGCCTCAAAATAAAGTCTAGCGGTTCCCTCATACCTTGTTGTATTCGTATTAATGAATACAATCATGGGACAGGTTTCGGTTTTTCAAATTTCCCTTTCGTTACAAAGATATGTACGATCGAAGTATTCAGATAAGAAAAACTCCGGGAGAGTTTTTCTTATCAAAGTGAGTGCAGTGCGTTAGTGAATATCACCCGAATATCACTTTGCATTTTCGCTCATTACTTGGCCATGCAATGTCCATTTGACTTGAAATTTTCACACAATATCCTGTGGACATATGAGATAACAACAATATACATTGCATGCATCAACCATTTATCACTTTTTGCACATGTCAACAAAGTTACTAGATCCCTTTAAAAATTGGATTTTGCAATTTGAAGTTTTTGTAAGGCAAACAATTTTTACTGTTGTTGGTTCAAAAGTATTGTATGGAAACAATACATGATAGGACATATTTACATGATATAAAATTGGAGCAAGACACTTGCAAAAAAATTCACATTTGATTCTTGTATGTGTTTTGGACGTTACACATTGTTAACATTTACCCTTTTTTACACTTCTATGACCAGTTGTGGTTTAAATCTTTGCTGTTTTGGAATATTTAAATACAGAAAATATATGTTTAGATGTAAATCTATTCAAATTCTTCTTTGAAATGGTCAAATTAACTTCATAGCACAGAAATGGGTCTTCTTTCAACCATATGACATTATACAGTACATGTCGTGCATGTACATGTAAACTTGATTTATCTAATTATATATGTTCAGATCTCCATAGTAGAGACAATTGTAAGGGTTTTAGTGAAATTTTGAAGTACATGTACCTACTACAATAACTACAATTTGAGAATTGTGATCTGTAATTTATTAACATAGCAAAGTTGCATTATGTTATGACATACCCTATTTTGTTTCGGACGTTACATGGTGTAACATCACTTCAATACATATCTTAACTCGCTTTGTTTGCATGATTTTGCAAGCAAACCCCATAAATATGTGCATTCATTGAACTCCCAACGAAAGGGATAGTGAATGTTGTCCATATTGATAGACAAAATCCAAGATTTTGTACAAATATTACATGCAATTAGAAACTGATATACAGTCAAAGGATGATCGATGTGACTTTCCAGAGTTTCCTTCATCATTTTACAAAAGATGAAAGTATATGTATTGTACAATGACATACATTGTATATGATTTAAATTTTCCATTTTCTTATTTTGATAAAATATGAAGCTCAAACTAATTTTATCAAACTATTATCGAAAATTAAAATAACTGTCATAAATGCATTACTGATCAATGATATTAGCAAAACCTAAAATTCAAGTTATAATGACACATGTACAGTACACTTGTATACGTGTACCACATAAGGTTACGGTCAAGAAAATATATTTATTCCAGCAGATATGGTTACATTTTTCAAAGATGGTTGACTTGCACAATAATGTAATTGATCATAAACCAGTAATGTTCTGGAAATCGTCTTAAGAATAAGATAAATAATTATCTTGGTGTAGATAGTTTACATGGCATATGCCATAGGTATAGTATTTCAAAACTATCTTTCGTTTTAACATGTGGATATTTTTTATACAAATGATTAACATTTTAATTAGTGTCAGTAAAACATTTATGTGGATCAACGCAGATTATTTTCTTCTTATCAAGTTTAAGTATGGAAAAACATATTTTGAAACTAATGAATAATATCAGAA
>JBAMJV010009378.1:0-40336 GCA_037951105.1 Echinarachnius parma
CTGCACATACTTTTCAGGTAGATGCCGAGCATACGGTAATTCAGTGAGACATTCGCACATGATTTTGCCACCCTCCACCAACCGAGACAAAGTGGGTAACAGCTGAGGGGTAAAGGACTAGCAACTTCTGACTTCATGGACGCGCCTAATGCGCCTCTTGCTGGCATACTCAATGGCGGTGTGCGAAAGTATCACTTTGCATGGTGGATTTTATTATACATGCAGTGAAGTTACCGATACATTATTTAAGTCGTGTATTTGCAAGACCGATGGCGGCATATCAATGATATAAAAGAAGAAAAATTAAGGTTCTGTAAAAACGGGAAGAAACAATTTTTCATAATTTCGAGCATTTCTTGAATAAATTCTTAAATCAAGAATTACATTTGGTTGGGGCACCCCTGTATGGTTTCGAAATCGTACAAAATTGCTGTATTTGTCGATATCAAATGCTGACTTCCAGTTATTACAACTTTTTGTTCAAATAAGGTACTCACTGTAAATTTTCTCAGAGTTTGCTGATATAACTGGGCAGTTTTCTGAAAACTATTAATTCAACTCCTAATACCCTTATTGATTTATGTAAATGCAATAAATTTTCTATTGTGAGGGCAAAATGCCTAACATTTGAGTTTGAGGCTAAAATTACCGAGTTACATATTCTGAAACCCATGGTGGTTTCGGTATCACATTATAGGAACTTATATTGTCTTTATTATGATTGCAAAATGATTCTGATTTCAGGTGTCGTTTGAGTAGAATCTCGCTAATTATCTATAGCATGTCAAAACGGTTAACTTTTTGGACGCCATCTTGGATTTGGAGGTGTTCGCAACAAATTGTTAGCGAGGTAGACCTTCTGAATCTATTTTGTCTAATTCGAAATACTTGCAATAAAATTGGTTTAAACTTGGTTGTGGAGATCTGGCAACCTAACTCCTTAAGCAAGCCACTTATTTCGACTTTGGCCCTCCGTCTATCATGTATTTAATGTATTGGTGAGGGGATAAAGAGTTAATGAGTACCGGGATCTTGTTTTTTAAAAGTTTGTTGAATCTCTTTATAATTATGACTTAATGCTCAGACCGCACATTTGTGCTGCTAACTTTTGTAATTTGTTAAAGGGGTAGTCTAGTTTTGGTAGGGAGAGCGCTGCACAACACAATTTGTTTGTGAGGTAATGAAAAACTGACTGTCGAAATTTGAACATGCACTTTTAATGGCAGAATAAACTAATTGGTCAACATCGGGTTCAGAAATGGCAGAGATATCAATAAATATATCCGATCGTATAAAATTGGGCCTGCCAAAACTTATTCGATGATTAAAAAATAAAAGAAAAATGCTTACCACTTTTTCAACAAGAATTCAAAAGCGGTTTTAAATAGTTGTTGATGATCTCTCTATTTAAATCATTATTTCAACAAAACATACACATGAGCATAATTTTGTATGAAAAAAATGGTGAAACCGATGCTTTTCTCTTTAGAGAGCGCCCTCTTGTGTTGTAATGGCTTCTTTTGAATGATAACAAGGCTTTTTACTTAGTTGTTGTAATTTTGTATACGCCTTTCGAACATGGTGGAGTTATAACTATTAGTTTGTAATGTTACTGTGTTGGTTTTGGTTTTGGTTACAAAGTTATTATACTTCCATTATAGATAAATAACATATTAAAATCATACAAACTACCTCGTACTAAATAGCACAGACCGATTCTCATTTGATTAGCAAAAGAAAAATGGTCACCTACTTGAATTTAACTTCATTGTTCGATATATCCGTTATTCCAGTCGGCACAGACGAATGAGATCCGAACCCCTGTCAACAATGGTGGAAGCTGTACTGAAGGGGTCGGTTCGTACATGTGTACCATGTTTGACTGGATTTACAGGGGATAACTGATGAAACAAGTGAGTATCCTATCGCTTCTTGCTTTACACTTTTAAATCGATATAAACAGTTACTTATATTTTTATATTCCATGCATTTTCGTCGTTCTATAATTATCTCTGAATCTTCTATTCTAACAATCATTTGGCAATTATAATGTAAGACTAAAAGTAAAGTAATAGAATTCGCAAACTCTCTGAGCAGCTGATTTGAAAATCGGCATTGATTAGCATATCAGCATATCACCACACTATAGCTACCAGGTTCGCTGTAAATGTGTATCGGTGTGTGTTAAGTGGCAACAATATGAAAATAACCTGTTTAGAATTCAAGAACTTGTGTTAGAGAAAAAGGTTTTCGAAACAATATGTAATGGCAGGAAAACATGTCATCCCGATTTAATTTGCGTTGTTATATTAGTCTACTGTTTTGAAAGAAGAGCTGCAGTATACTTCCATTTTGATAACATATCAAAATCGAAACTACCTTGTAGTAAGTATCGCAACCCGATGTGTGATATGATTACAAAAATAAAATGGTCACCTGAGTGAGTTTCCTTCATTGTGTGATATTGATCATTTACAAACTAGACGAATGGGCTTTCATCACCTGACAAAATGGTGGAATCTGTACTGATGGGAATGATGCTAACACGTGTGCATGTGCGCCTGGAATTTTATGATGAGAGAGTGAAACAGGTGATATCATAATATGATACTCACCTGTTTCACAATTAACTCCTGTAAATCCAGGCGCTACACGCACACGTGTTAGCAATATTATGGTATTTTTGGCTATAGAAATTGTAATTTAGAACCCGTTTTAGCTTCTATTTGTGTTAACATTTATTTCATATTATTTATATCTCTCTGATTGTCTTATTATATTTCTCTATCTCGATTAAATAATTATTCGCAATATGTATGAGAGAGCCTTAAATCAATAAAATTAGCAGACTAGTCTGAAGAGCTGACGTTAGATAATCACTCATTTATAATCATATCTGCATTGTCACCATACTACTGGCACCATGTTTCTTCAGTAAAGGTGTATTGATGTCAGAAGATGGCGATATGACAATTAGTTTGCATTCAAGATTTATGTTAGATCATTGTTTGATTGAATTAACAATGTATGCTGCTGCTTATATAAACAAGACTTTACGCTTGTATTATGCCTTGTATATCAGAAAATGTTTATAACGTCCATATGAGTTACAAGAGTGTCTTTTAATTATTATAGACTGGGGTATTAGTTATTTCATGTTCTACTACCACAAAAAAAATTCTGAAAGCGAAGATGAAAATTGTACTGCATGTATTCGATGTACTGTATATTAATAATTATGAACAATTGTTTGAATTCAAGATTATGTTTGAGACATTGTTTGATTTGATTGTAAACAATGGTATGCTGTTTGCCAAATAAAGAAGTCATCACGAACTTGCTAGTTGCTTTGTTTAGAATGTTTATCACGTCATATATTTATACAAGAGATGCCTGTAATTATTAGGCTGGGGTCTTTGTATATATCATGTTATATACACACACAAAACAAATCCCGAAAAGCGAATTGAAAGTCGTATATGAAATAGTTATTTCCAGTATTTAAGTTCAATTTGTATCCAAATCAATATAATACAGACGTAGACGACAGCCTCACCTTCAAACTCCCAAAATTGTAGAGCATTTTGATCGAAACCAATCTTACACGTGTGCATGTGTGGCTGGTTATGAAGAGGTTAACTTGTTAAACGAGTGACGCATCTACTTCCATACTACATGTACATTATAACTGGGTTCCAAAAGAAACTTATCACTTCTTCAGAGCGACACACAATACAATCCAAAACATAAAATTAATCATAATTGGCATAGATTCGCTATAATTCTCCTTAGCAAGCTCATCTAAAAAAATCATGTTTACTTTAGTCAACAAGAAAAAATAAGTGAAATCGCAAAATGTAATTTTTCAAAAATCACAGAAGCTGATCGCTTTCCGGGCACAGAGCTCGATACGGACAATAGCCAGTCTAGTTTTTACATAACCCGCTTTGAAGGTGAATGAATAGCTATTGAAAGTTCTGAATAGACGCCTTTCGTGGAGATTCGCAGCGAGCAGTTTCTGTGATTTTTGAAAAGTGAACCTGTAGTGATTCCATCGCATTTTTCTCTTCTTTGGTTGAAAGCAAACTTTTAATTGTTCAGATATGCTTCATAAGGAGAATGATAGCTTATCTGTGTCTAAATATGATTCAAATTGATGGTACGGATTTTAATGAGCGTCGCTCTGAAAAAGTGATAAGTTTCTTTGGAGCCCTGTTTATAAATAGCATATTCAAATCGAACAAACTACCTTGTAATAAGTATCGCAGGTCAATTGCATTTGATTACAAACATATGATGGTCACCATATGTGAATTTCCTAGATTGTTTAATACTTACCATTTACAGACATAGACGACTGCTCTACTTCACCCTGTCTAAATGTGGAAGCTGTATTGATGGGGTCAATTCGTACACGTGTACATGTGCGCCTGGATTTGAAGGAGATAACTGTGAAACAATGAGTATTATATCGTCTTGTTGGCCTAACAATTTTCAATCGTTTTAAATGTTCACTGATCTGACTTATTAGTTTTTGTATTTACTTTGATTTGTTTTGATGATAATTTGTATCTTGATCTTGCATAAAAATCATTTCCAATATTAAGAGAGAATGAAAGCAGTATAATTGGCAGACCGTTAAAGCAGCTGATTTGAAAAATCTTCCTGAAACAAATAAACAATGTTTCCCCAGTCGGTAGAATCACAACGCACTTACACATTAGTACGGCGTCAAGTCAGAAATTCCTAGTATATAATAATAATATAGGATATTTATATTGCGCAATATCCACCTAATATAAGGTGCTCAAAGCGCTTATTATTATCCCTGGTCATCGGTACAGTTCAGACCCGCACAATGATATTGTACACATTGTATGCGCCAGATTGCTCATTTTCAAGTTCACAAATGTAAAAGCACCTTATTACCGTTGGATGGGCACACTCCCCCCGCTCAGTCGACTCGCTCATACAGGGTTTGGTCACTTCGCTCCATCGCAAATTCCACTCACCGCTTAAATGAGTATTGGCAACTCATTACGCTATACCTGGTGGTGATGCAGAATTTGTTTTGCCACCCCAGTAAGAGTTTGCTCATTATGCCCAAGAAAGACATGTCATCCCGATTGTAGTTGCTTCATTGTATAAGTATAATGTTTTCCACGTCATATCTCTCAAACATATATTCAAGACTTGTCCTTTAAATGGATTTAGTGACTTTGTTTACATGTGCAAAAAGTGATGAATGGTTTATAAAATATATGTTGTTGATATCTGGTATGTCCACTGGGCATTATGTAAAATTTTCAAATTAAATGGACGTTATATGGTATGGCTGAGTAATAAGCAAAATGCAAAGTGAATGCACTAACTCATTGCACTGACTTTGTACACAGTACTGACTGTCCTGCGGATAGTTTAACATCTGAACAATTTAATCGTAAATGTCATTGTTAACAAAAGGGAAATTCAACAAAGCGAAACCTGTCCCATTGTTCTATTGTTAATACGAATACAACAAGGTATGAGGGAACCGCTAGAATTTAAATTGTATTTTGAAGATGTGGACAATGTTACAATGGTTTTAACTAGATCTCTTTATTGTTTAACTAAATTTGTGTACAGTATTATCATGTTGTACCCACACAAACAAATCTTGAAAATGGAATGAAAATCGTACTGCAATTATTTGATGCAAAGATTTATTTCCCCTATTTAGATTCGATGTTTAATCCCAATCAAATTAATACAGACATAGATAAAAGCCCCACTTTATATTCCAAAAATGGTGGAACATTTACTGATCGAACCAATTCTTACACGTGTGCATGTGTGGCTGGTTATGAAGAGGATAACTGTAAAACGAGTGACGCAGTATTTCCATACTAGATTATAGCATATTCAAATCGAACAAACTACCTTGTAATAAGTATCGCAGGTCAATTGCATTTGATTACAAAAATATGATGGTCACCTATGTGAATTTCCTACATTGTTTGATACTGACCATTTACAGACTTAGACGACTGCTCCTCTTTACCCTGTCTAAATGGTGGAACCTGTACTGATGGGGTAAATGCTTACGCGTGTGCCTGTGTGGCTGGATATGAAGGAGTTGACTGTGAAACAAGTGAGTATCATATCGTTCTTGGCTTTACAATCTTAAATCGATATAAACGGTTTCTTATATTTGTATACTAATTTGTAATTGTATCCCTCTGATCTTCCATTTAATAATCATGTGCAATATGATATATAGGAGAGACTGAACGGAATAGAATAAGCAGACCATCTGAGCAGCTGATATTTGAAAATCGGGCAATGACTATCGTATCAGCATATAACCACACCATTGCTACCAGGTTTCTTTGAGACAGTTGTTTGAAACCTGATTATGATGTTATGCGATTTTATTTGCTTTGTTATAATTATCAGTATAATGTTTTCCACGTCTTGTCTCTCTAAAATGTATTCAGACTTGTCCTTTAATGAATAGGCCGGACAGGCTGGGGTCTTTGTTGTATTTATATATTTATATCATGTTGAAAATCGTACTGCAAGTAATTAATGCACAGTATCTGTAATCGTTTTTCCCCTTATATAAATTAATGTTTTAATTCCAAATACTCACAGGCGTACCTAGGGGAAAGGGTCCCCCCCCCCCCTTATGACAAAAAGGCTTTTTGGGCCTAAGGGTTAGGGCCTAAAGGTTTTTGGGCCTAACCCCCCCCCCCCCCCCCCCACCCCCCCCTTCCACTTTTAACGGGTCTCGAGTCATTTTAGCGGTCTCGACCATCATAACCAAATATCTCTGGCCCCGAATACACAACTTAATAAGCGATCCCGCTCTTGGCCTCGGAATTTGTTGACGGACACCCAACCCCGCTTACACGTCTCTTTACTAGTGGATCCCCTCCCCTCCCCCTTGAAAAAATCATGGGTACGTCTGTGATCCCAATCGGCGACTGTCCTACTTCAACCTGCCAAAATATTTTGGTCACCTGTGTGAATTTCCAGACATAGACGAATGTGATCCTTACCCCTGTCAAAATGGTGGAACCTGTTTTGATGGGGTCGATTCGTACGCGTGTGCATGTGACGCTGAATTTACAGGAGACAACTGCCAAATAAGTGAGTATAATATCGGCTTGTTGGCTAACCAAATAGAAATCGTTAAGAATAGTTACTGATTTGTGTTTACATTTATTTCATTTTTTTTCTTATCATATCTCTCTGATTTGTTTAATTATATTTCTCTAATCTCCAATTTAATATTATTCGCTATATGTATGGGAGAGCCTGAAATCAACAGAATTAGCAGACCATCAGACCAGCTGAAGTTTGATAATCGGTCATTTATTATAATATCAGCATTATCACCTAACTATTGCCACCAGCTTCTCTGTGAATTGTATTGATGTGGACGCTGCAACACTATGAACAATTGTTTGCATTCAGGATTTATGTTTAAAGGGCAATGAAACCCAAGCAAAATGTTGCTTTCATAGTCTTGCAGAGATTAAGAAGAACAATCTCTGAAAGTTAGAGCATAATCGGGTAAGAAACAAGAAAACTACAGCTCTTTGAAGATGTCCATTTATTCCTATGGGGAACTCAAGTTGGCAACGCACTCTGATAAGTGTGTGGACAACTCCCCATATGTTTTGTACACAAATGTTCCCATTTTTACAGTTTTCTTCAGTCACATTTTTCCATTCCCTCAACTCATGATATGTTATGTATAAAAGCATTCTACAAAACATATGTTGATCTCGAACGGATGGTAAACATACATTTTGAGAAAATTTAACAAAGCTGAAATTTTGTGTACAAAATGTATGGGGAGTTGTCCACAACTTTGCCAGAGTGCGTTGCCAATTTGAGTCACTCGAAGAAATACATGGCTCTTTTCAAAGAGCCATATTTTTCTTATTTCTTGACCGATTGTGCTCAAATTTTCAGAGACTATTCATTATATTTAGTGTCTTATAGTGCATACAACAATTTGTCTGGATGTCATTGTCCTTTAAAACATTGTTTGATTTGATTTAAAACAACGGTATGCTGTTTGCCATATAAACAAGTCATATGCGCTTGCATTTGCGTTGTTTTATCAGTATTATGGTTTCCACGTAATATCTATCTAAAATATATTAGAGAGTTGTCCTTTAATTAATAGACTGTGGTATGTGTGTAAATGTATGTAATATCAAAGGGACTGTCCCTCTTTTGCAAGTCAAATTCCTTATATGAAAGAAAATGTCATTTAACGGCATTTTAACGGCATGCCTGACAAAAATAGAGTTTGAAATCTCTTTTTCGTGGAATTATAGACCTCAAAATAATAAAAACGACTGGCAGCGTTTAATTGTGCATTATACGAGTATTCACCCGGTGCGAAATTTCGCAAACGGATTCTACGGAGTACCGCGTTGCTGCGCGTGACCCCTAAGTGACCCACGCGCAGACCCGTGCTACGTGACCCGCGCACATATCGACAACGGCATAAGCGAATTCTAAACTAAAAATCCAAACCTCGCTAAAACTGACTACATGTAATTGTATATTCTTCATTTTCGACACCTTTTTCCGTGACATACCTTTACAAATGTCGGCTTCACAATACCTTTACAAGTACAATATTGTTGTAATATTATGCTAAATCAGTTAAACGCCTTTATTGTCCGATATATAGGTTGGTGGAGGGACGCATTCGTTTTTCATTCGTAGAATCCAAATTACAGGGCTTTTCTATCTGGATTTTGTTGTGTGTGTTACATCCGTCTACTGGAAACTGTTCAGACGATTTGTAAAAACAAATTAATTTATTTAAATCAAAACATTTATTCTAATCAATATAAATTCGAATCGTACAAACTGCCTAGTACTAGATATCGCAGACCGATTCCATTTGATTACAAAAATAAAATGGTTACCTACTTGAATTTACTTCATTGTTTGATACATCTCTTATTCGCAGTCGGAACAGACGAATGTGATCCGAACCCCTGCCAAAATGGTGGAACCTGTACTGATGGGGATGATGCTTACACGTGTACATGTGACACTGCCGCAGGAATTACAGGAGAAAACTGTCAAATAAGTGAGTATCATATCGACTTAACAAATTGAAATTGATAAGAATGGTTACTGATGTGTGTTTCCATTTACGATTTAATTTTGTTGTATTATATCTATGTGTTTGATAATATTTATCTTATCTCCGATTTAATTATTTGCAATATATGAGAGAGCCTAAACAAAAATGTCAGATTAGCAGACCAGCTTACGTTTGATAATCGGTCATTTATTATCAAATCAGCACTATTGCTACCAGGTTTCTCTGTAAAGTTATATTGATGTGGACGTGACAAAAATATAAATATGAACAATTGTTTGCATTCAGGGTTTATGTTAGAGACATTGTTTGATTTTACTGTTTGAAATGTTGGTATGCTGTCTGCTATATATGTTTAACAAGTCATCATGCTTGCATTCGCTTTGTTGTATAAGTAAAATGGTTTCCACGTAATATCTCTCTAAAAATCCATTCAGGAATTGTCATTTAACATGTTTAATGGATATAGGCTGGGGTTTTTGTTGATCTCATCTTATATCCACAAAAAAGTCTTGAATGAGAAAACTGTCAGAGACTGACGCATTCCCCCCCCCCCCCCCCCCACCCATATTGATAGTTACTAAATTACAAAAGTACAATATACTTTGTAATAAATAACGCAGACTGGTGTCTAATGATTACAAAATATACTGACCATTCACAGTCGGCACAGACGAATGTGATCCGAACTCCTGTCAAAATGGTGGAATCTGTACTGATGGGGATGATGCTTACACGTGTACATGTGACACTGCCGCAGGAGTTACAGGAGTGAACTGTGAAATAAGTAAGTATCATTATCGAGTTGTTGGCTTAACGAATTGAAATCTATTTGTGTTGGTATTTTGTCTCTCTGATTTGTTAAATTATATTTCTCTGATCTCCGATTTAAAGGGGACCACCAGGCAAAGGACAACACATTATTATATGTTTTGGTACCGTTTTGTGATATCAAATAGATACCCAACATGCTTTCAATGCTTTCACGCGTACGTCAATAGATTGCCGGATGATTCATTCGCTCTGCACAGTGCGCTCTAGCTCTGCACGCATATAGACTACGCAATTCAGACCGCATGAACGCATTGTTGAGAATGGTGATGCGTTTTCCAATTATATATTTTTTCTGAAAACATATTTTTGTGAACTTGTTGAAGAAAATGGAATACTAAAGATGGTACCTTTCTATAATAAGAATATTATTTTTGGGTGGTGGTAGCCTTTAATTATTATTCGCAACATAGTCGTGGGGCGTTTGGGGGATCCCCCTTTTGACCAAAAAATGGCTGTTTTGTGGGGTTTGAATCCCCCCCCCCCCTTTTTCAAATTTCAGCCGGTCTCGAGACCACTTTTTAGCAGTCTTGACCATCATTAACCTGGTCTCGGCCTCAAATATTTGAGAAGAGTCCCGGTCTCGGGCTCGGAAATGTTGAAATTTCTTGGTCTCGTCTGCGAAAACTTTCTACGGACACCCCCCCCCCCCCCCCCCCCCCACCCCCACTGAGAGGGGTCTCAAGCTATGGTCTTGGTCTCGGTCTCGAACATTTTTGACGAACCATGGTCTCGGTCTCGAAAATGTTGAAAGTACTTGGTCCGAATTAAATTTTCATTGCAAAAACACTGCTTTCCTGGTTTAAAAAAAAGCAAAAATATGAGTCAGCTTTTACAACGGACGTGTATGAGGTTTATGACCGTTCATTAACGCTTTTCAGCTGAATGATAGATATCGTCATACTAAAGGGGCATTTAAAAAATCTAACCCTATTTTATTATTCTCTTACCATACGCTAAACAACACAATAGAAGAGAAACGAGGAAGCTCCAAGTAATTTTCGTGGAGTAAGACACTTTACAGGCATCCATTTAAAGGGGTAGTACAGTTTGGGTAAGGCTAAACTTCAGTAACCAAAACCTACACAATAACATTACAAACTAATAGTTATAACATGCTCGAAAGGTATACAAAATTACACACGACTAAGTAAAAAGCCTGTTTTTAAAAAAGAGCCAATAAAACACAATCAATATAATACGGTCATCTCAAAAAAAAATCCAAACTGAACTGATGGAACCAGTTCTCACACATGTGCATGCGTGGCTGGTTATGAAGGAATTATAACTGTCAAACAGTTATATTAAATCGTACAAACTACCTCGTTTTAAGTATCAAAGACCGATTGCACTTGCATGATCAACAACAACAAAATGGTCATCTATGTAAATTTCCTTCATTGTTTGATACTGATCATTCACAGTCGGAACAGACGAATGTGATCCGAACCCCTGTCAATATGGTGGAACCTGTACTGATGGGGATGATGGTTACGCGTGCGCATGTGACGCTGGAATAACAGGGGTTGACTGTACAATTGCTGAGTATCATATCGGATTGTTGCATTTACAATCTTAAATCGATATTAATTCTTAATGATGATATTTTGACATGTATTTGATTTTTTGAGTATATCTCTCTAATCTTCCATTAAATAATTATTTGCAATATATTAGGGAGACTGAAAGCAATATAATCATCCAGTGGCGTACCGAGGATTTTTTCAAGAGGGAGGAGGTTATATCGTCAGCCAAATTTCTGTAAGCGTAGGGGGAGGGGGTGTCATAGCCGAGACCAAGTAATTTAACAAATTTGAAGGCCGAGACCAGGATCGGCCAAAGGTTTTCGGGGCGGAGACCAAGACCATCGGATGAGAATCCTGTAAGCGGGAGGGGGAGGGGGAGATTGGGGGGTGTCCGTATAAATTTTTGGAAGCCCAGACCAGGACCGGTTAAAACAAATTGAGGCCGAGACCAAGATCATTGGTTGATAATCCAGTAAGCAGAGGGGGGGGGGGGGTGTCCGTAGACAATTTTCGAAGCCGAGACCGAGAATTTTCAACATTTTCGAGGCCGAAACTAAGATTCTTCACAATTTTCGAGGCCGAGCCCGATCGTTAAAATGTGTCGAGACCAGCTACACGTTGTAAAGGGGGTCCAAAACCCCAAAATCAGTCATTGTTTTGGTCAAAGGGGGGGGGGGGGGTGAAACCACCACCCACCCCCCACCCCCCCCCCGCCCTTTGTACGCCTATGTAATCGTCAGACCATCAGAGGAGCTGATATTTAAAAATAGGGCATTGACTATCATATCAACATAAAGCTACCAGATTTTCTATAAATATTATAATGTTCAAGTGGCACGAATATAAATATGAACAATGATTTGCATTCAAGATGTATGTTGTTATCTGGTTATGCTGTTTGCAATAAAGCATGTAATCACGTTTTGTTTGCTTTGATAAAATACCAGTATAATATTTTCCACGTCATGTCATGTCTGTATCAATATCACCATTCCATACAACACAACAAATTAATTCAGCCATATACAGCCTATATACCGTATGTCCCAAACAAATTACAATCATACTTTCTGTAACAATATATACTCGCAAAATGCTTTTAATTTACCAGCAATTTGTGAATGGTAGGAGTTGATTTACATTAAAGGGGTAGTACAGTGTTGGTAAGGCTGAAATTCAGTAATCAAAACCTGCACAATAACATTACGAACAAATAGATGTAACTCCACCATGCTCGAAAAGGTATACAAAATTACAAACGACTTAGTAAAAAACCTGTTATAATTCAAAAAGATCCAATCAATATCCAAGAAGATATACAATCAGTAGAATACAGACATTGTCAATATAGTCTGACCTCTGCTGATCTAACCAAGTCTTTCACGTGTGCATGTGTGGCTAGTTATGAAGGATTTTAACTGCCAAACTAGTGACGCAGTTTACTTCCATAATAAATACATAACAGGGGCGGCGGAACCGGGGGGGGGGGGGGGCTGGGTTGGATGCAGCCCCCCTACTTTTTTGGCTTCAAACAAAACATACATAAGCATAAAATAACAACAGTATAACAATTAAACTGTGGTCAGCCCCCCTCACCTCACTTTCAACCTTTCCGCGGCCCCTGCATAACATAGTACTATATATCGCACACCGATTCCATTTGATTCCAAAAATAAAATGGTCACCTACTTTAATTTACTTCATTGTTTGATACATCTGTTATTCACAGTCGGTTCGTACATATGTACTTGTGAGGCTGGATTTACATGGGATAACTGTCAAATAAGAGAGTATAGTTACATATTGATGGAAACGGATTGAAATCATACAAACTACCTTGAAGTAAATATCGCAGACCAATTGCGATCAAATACAAATATACAATGGTCATCCATGTAAATGTCCTCATTCACAGTCGGAACAAACGAATGTGCTCCTCAGCCCTGTCAAAATGGAGGAACCTGTACTGATGGGGCCGATTATTACACGTGTACATGTGCGCCTGGATTTGTAGGAGATAACTGTGAAATAAGTGAGTATCCATATTCTATAAATAACATATTAAAATCATACAAACTACGGTGATCTAAATATCGCAGACTGATTGCATTTGATTATTGGTACCTAAAATATTATGGTCACCTATGTGAATTAACTTAATTATTTTATACTGATCATTCACAGACACAGACGACTGCTCTCCTTCGAGATGTCAAAATGGTAGAACCTGTACTGATTAAACCAATTCTTACACGTATGCATATGTGGCTGGTAATGAAGGAGTTAGCTGTCAAACCAGTGACGCAGTTTACTTACATAATAGATAGATAACATGATAACATCATACAAACTACCTAGTACTAGATATCGCAGACCGATTCAATGGTCACCTATGTGATTTAACTTAATTATTTTATACTGATCATTCACAAACACAGACGACTGCAGCTCTCCTTCGAGATGTCAAAATGGTAGAACCTGTACTGATCAAACCAATTCTTACACGTATGCATATGTGGCTGGTAATGAAGGAGTTAGCTGTCAAACCAGTGACGCAGTTTACTTACATAATAGATAGATAGCATGATAAAATCATACAAACTACCTAGTACTAGATATCGCAGACCGATTCCATTTGATTAAAAAAAATGTCACCATCTTGAATTTGAAGTTCATTGTTTGATACATCTGTTATTCACAGTCGGAACAGACGAATGTGATCCGAACCCCTGTCAAAATGGTGGAATCTGTACAGATGGGGTCGATTCTTACACGTGTACATGTTTGATTGGATTTGTAGGAGCTAACTGTGGAACTGGCGAGTATCATATCGTCTTAATGAATGTTAACAGTTTTAAATCGATATAAATGGTATATATTTCATTGTTTTAATTATATCTCTCTGATCTTCAATTAAAATACTCATTTGTAAGGTATAAGATAAACTAAAAGAAAAATAATTAGCAGACCATCGGTGCACCTGCCATTTGAAAATCGGACATTGATTATCATATCAGCATATCACTACACTATTGATACCCTGTTTCCCTGTAGATGTGTATTGATGTGTAGGTGGCAACAAAATTAATATGAACATTTGTTTGCATTCAATATTTATGTTGGAAAAAATGTTTTATTTGATTGCTCCAAATAATGTTATGCTGTGTGCAGGAAAATGTGTCATCACGATTTGATTTTCTTTCATCAGTATATTGTAATTTTTGTACACGTCTTATTTCTCTAAAATATATTCAAGAGATATCCTTTAACTAATAAACAGATGGGGTCTTTGTAAATATCATTTTAAATCTACACCAACAAATGCTAAAATCGAATTGAAAATCGTACTACAAGTATTTGATGCACAGTATATTATGTAACAGTTATTTTTAACGATTCAAATTCAATGTTTAAACTATACAAACTAATGCCCCACTTAAAATGGTGAAACCTGTACTGATCGGACCAATTCTTACCAATGTGCATGTGTGGCTGGTTCCAAGGGAGATAACTTGTTAAACGAGTAACGCAATATACTTCCATTAAGATAAATAACATATTCGAATCGTACAAACTACCTAGTACTAAATATCGCATGCCGATTCCATTTGATTCCAAAAATAAATGGTCACCTACTTGAATTTACTTCATTGTGTGATACATCTATAATTCACAGTCGGAACAGACGAATGTGATCCGAACCCCTGTCAAAATGGTGGAACCTGTACTGATGGGGTCGGTTCGTACGTGTGCACATGTGAGGCTGGATTTACAGGGGATATCTGTGAAACAAGTGAGTATCATATCGTTCTTGGCTTTACAATCTTAAATCGATACGGTCTGTAAATACATTTTTACAAATCCGGCCTATTGACTTTGTACGCGAGCAGTAAATACATATTTAATATTGATCGAACCAATTCCTACACGTTGGCATGTATGGGTGGTTATGAAGAGGTTAACTGTTAAACGAGTGACACAGTACGTCCATACTAGATGTATAGCATATTCAAATCGAACAAACTACTTTGGAATAAGTACGCATGTCAATTGAATTTGGTTACAAAACTATATTGTTTGATACTTACCATTTACAGACATCGACGAATGTGATTCGAACCCCTGTCAAAATGGTGGAACCTGTACTGATGGGGATGATTCTTACGTGTGCACATGCGAGGCTGGATTTACAGGGGATATCTGTGAAACAAGTGAGTATCATATCGTTCTTGGCTTTACAATCTTAAATCGGTTACTTATATTTTTATATTCCATGTATTTTCATCGTTGTAATTCTATCTCTCTGATCTTCCATTTAACAATCATTTGCAATATAATGTAAAACTAAAGGTAATAGAATTGGCAAACTCTTAGAGCAGCTGATATTTGAAAATCGGGCATTGATTAACATATCAGCATATCACCACACTATTGCTACCAGGTTTCGCTGTAAATGTGTATCGGTGTGTATTAAGTGGCAACAATGTGAAAATAATCTGTTTGAATTTAAGAACTTGTGTTAGAGAAAAAGGTTTGAAACAATATGTTATTGCAGGAAAACATGTCATCCCGATCTAATTTTCGTTGTTGTATTAGTATACTCTCGCAACCCGATTGTATTTGATTACAAAAATAAAATGGTCACCTGAGTGAATTTCCTTCATTGTTTGATACTGATCATTCACAGACAAAAAGTCCATTCAATTTAGTCGTTCGTCACGCATTTTCGTCGATTACAATTCAAATTCGTCGGTCACAGTTGCTGAACACATCTGTGACTGACGAATTTGAATTGTACTGGACGAAAATGTGTGACAAATGACTAAATTGAATGGACTTTTTGTAAAATTGAGCGACAATAGACGAAATTGAAGTTGGCTTTGGCACATTCTCGGCTTCTCGGGACGAAATTGAATGACAAAAGTGTTAAAATGAATGGGAAAATAATGTAATGGTGCAGGTTTTGGTTACTAAAATTCAGTTTTACTAAAACTGTACTCTCTCTACCAGAACTCAACTATCCCTTTAAGTTCAGTTTGTAATCCCAATCCAAATAATACAGATATAGACGACAGCCCCACTTCACACTCCAAAAATGGAAGTACCTGTACTGATCGAACCAATTCTTACACGTGTGCAACTGTGTATGTGTTGCGGGTTATGAAAGAAGACTGCAGTATACTGTACCTGTACTTCCATATTGATAAATAACATATTGAAATATTACAACTACCTCGTAATAAGTGTCACAAACCGGTAGCATTCAATTACAAAAATATAATTGTCACCTATGTGGATTTCCTTCATTGTTTGTATCAGACATAAACGAATGTGCTTCTGCACCCTGTCAAAATGGAGGAACCTGTACTGATGGGGATGATGCTTACACGTGTGCATGTGACACTGGAATTACAGGAGATAACTGTCAAATAAGTTAGTATCACATTGGCTTGTTGGCTGAACAAATTGAAACTGAACATATATTTCATTTTGTAATTATATTCCTCTGGTTTGTTAAATCATATTTCTCTGATCTCCGATATAATAATGGGGTAACCTCGCTAGTCATAAGGACCGCTAGTCATAAGGACCGCTATTCATAACGTGTTACTTCCTATACGTAAAGGACCGCTATTCATAATACAAAAAGGGGGTCGCTATTCATAAAGGCATAAGGACCGTTATTCATAATGTGAGATGAGGGTCGCTATTCGTAATTCACATTGAGGGTCATTACTCATAAGGACCGCTATTCATAATACAAAATCGGGGACACTATTCATAAACATGAAGAAGGGGCGCTACTCATAATTTATATTGGGGGTCACTACTCATAAGGACCGCTATTCATAATACGAAAAGAGGGTCGCTATACATAATATGGAATGAGGGTCGCTAGTCATAATACGACAAGAGGGTCGCTAGTCATAATACGAGAATAGGACCGCTACTCATAATACAGATTGAGGGTCGCTATTCATAATATGAGAACAGGATCGCTATTCATAATATGGAATGAGGGTCGCTAGTCATAATGTGAGAAGAGGGTCGCTAGTCATAATTCGAGAAGAGGACCGCTACTCATAATACGAATTGAGGGTCGCTATTCATAATATGAGAACCGGATCGCTATTCATAATATTGAATGAGGGTCGCTAGTCATAATGTGAGTTGAGGGTCGCTATTCATAATACGGAATGAGTGTCGGTAGTCATAATACGAGAAGAGGACCGCTACTCATAATACGGAATGAGGGTCGCTAGTCATAATAAATGTTTTTGACAAATATTCGCCCCCCCCCCCCTTAGCTACGCCACAGCCATTAGGGTGTCCCCCATCCAAATAGCGACACTCATTCCATATTATGAATAGCGACCCTCTTCTCGTATTGTGACTAGCAACCCTCATTCCATAAAATTATTATGAATAGCGACCCTCATTCCATATTATGCCGTTGAGAGCATTTTTATTGAGATGAGTGTTAATAATAATAATGTTTTAGTTGGTACAATGTATAGGCCTCCAAATCAATCGATAGAAGAGTTTTTACGTTTTATGAATAATTTGTTATATATTGTACAAACTGAAAATAAAAGATATATTTAATGGGTGATTTTAATATTAACCTTTTAAACATTGGAAATGTGCAATATGTGAACGAATTTTTGGATAATTTTTTATATTATAATATGTACCCATTAATACAAAATCCTACACGCGTTTCTCCTAATACTGCAACCTTTATTGATAATATATATACAAATGATTTGTGTGATATTTCATCAGAAATTATATTGAATGATATTAGTGATCACTTTCCAATATTTAGTATTTTAAGTCAAGAAGCAAATTGTACTAAAAATAAAAGCTACATCGTGAAATTACTGATGGCAAAATACAGGATTTGATTCAAGTTATACAAGGGATTGATTGGGATATTTTGAAACAAAACCCTGATGAAAGTTATAATACGTTTGTGTATATTATTAGTAATGCCTATAGAAGATGCTTCCCTAATTAAGAATTTAACTCCTAAAAATAAACGTAGAAATAAACATTGGTTTAATAATGAAATTAAAAAACTCATTAAAAAGAAGTCACAATTATATAAATTATATTTAAAGAATCCTACTGACTATATAAAAAATGTATAAGAAGATAAGGAATATGGTAACAAATAAAATAAAGAGTGCCAAAAGGGAATATTATGGAAATCAATTTAAAAACGCTCAAGGAGATATGAAAAAAACATGGCAAGTTATAAATAATGCAATGGGTAAAGCTACTAAATTAAATTAGCAATTAATTAGCAACAATATAAATATGAACAATTGTTTGTATTCAAGATTTATATTAGAGACAATTGTTTGAAACATGGTTATGCGGTAAGACATTGGATTGTTGGCTTAACGAATGGAAATCGTTAAGAATGGTTACTGATTTGTGTTCATTTCCTTTTGTTTGTATTATATCTCTCTGATTTGTTTAATTATATTTTTCTGATCTCCGATTTAATAATTATTGGCAATATTTGAGAGAGCCTGATATCAATAGAATTAGCAGACCATCAGAGCAGCTGACGTTTGATAATCGGTCATTTATAGCATTATCACCACACTATTGCTACCAGGTTTCTCTGTAATTGTGTATTGATGTGGAAGTGAACAAAATAAAAAAATATGAGCAATTGTTTGTATTCAATATTTATGTAAGAGACATTGTTTGGTTTGATTTTAAACAATGGTATGCTGTTTGCTATATAAACAAGCCATCACGCTTGTATTTGTTTTGTTATATCAGTAATATGGTTTCCACGTAATATCTCTTTAAATTATATTCGAGACTTGTCCTTGAAATAATAGGCTGTGGTCTTTATATAATTGTATGTAATATCAGCACAAACAAATCTAGACAATCGGAATGAAAATCCTACTGCAAGTATTTGATGCACAGTATATATATATAATAGTTATTTCCCCTATTTGAATTAAAATATTTATCCCAATCAAAGTAATACAGACATTGTACTGATCGACCCAATTCTCACACGTGTGCATGTGTGGCTGGTTATGAATGATTTAACAGTCAAACGAGTGACGCAGTTTACTTCCATAACAGATACATAACATATTCGAATCGTACAAACTGCCTAGTACTAGATATTGCAGACCGATTCCATGTGATTACAAAAATAAAATGGTCACCTACTTGAATTTAATTAATTGTTTGATACTGATTATTCACAGTCGGAACAGACGAATGTGCTTCTACACCCTGTCAAAATGGAGGAAGCTGTACTGATGGGGCCGAGTCGTACACGTGTGCATGTGCGCCTGGATTTGAAGGAGATATCTGTGAAACAAGTGAGTATCATATCGTCTTAGTGGCACAGTATCTGTAATAGTTAAGTCCTCTATTTGTATTCAATGTTTATTCCTGATCACTTCAACCTGTCAAAAAATGGAACCTGTAGTGATCGAACCAATTCTTAAACGTGTGCATGTGTGGCTGGTTATGAAGGAGTTAACTGTCAAGGGACGCAGTATACTACCATAATAGATAGATTCCATGTTAAAATCGTACAAACTACCTTATCGCAGACCGATTGCGCTTGGATCATCAAAAGATAAAATATAGTCAGCTATGTGAAATTTCTTCAATTGTTTGATACTGATCATTCACAGTTGCCACAAATATTTCATTTCATTTTCATTTCATTTCATTTATTCATTTAACCATTATAAAAACAACAACAATATACAAGTTGTACAAAGTAATTGATAAAAACAAATAATGGTTAGGACCCCTAAGAAGCAATAGATGCTTATAATCGGGGCCCTACACAACAACAATAAATACAATTCTAACAAAAATCATAGTCATAAACAGTAAAATAATAACAATGTATGTACATATATACAAGGGTACATCATATTGCAATTAAACACATCATGCACTCACATAATAGGTGAGTATCGTATCAGCTTGTTGGCTTTACAATCTTAACTCGATGTATTAAATGGTTAAAGGGGTAGTACAGTTTTGGTAAGGCTAAACTTTGGTAACCAAAACCTGCACAGTAGGGTAGTAAACGTACTTATTTTGAAAAAGGACAAACATTGCATACAAATTCATATTTTGTTAAAGGGATAGTTGAGTTTTGGTAGAGAGGGCGCTAGACTACTTTTTTTTGTGAGGTAATGACAAACTGAGTGTAACATTTGAAAGAGCATAATATTTAAATAATAAAATCATCTTTGTTTGATCAAAATCGGTTCAGAGACGGCTGAAATATCCATAAATATAACAATTTGTAATAAAGCTGGGGCCCCAGGTTTATTAGAGAATTTTGAACCAGCCGTTACAAATTTTTGAAAAATGCTTCCTTTTTTCAAAAAGTTACAAACTAGGTACTTAAATAGTTGTTGGTTATTTCTCTATCTAATCACTATTTCAACAAAACATCACATGCACAATATTTTATTCAAAATGGTTGAAACCGATGAGTGTTTAGAGGGCGCCCTCTTACATTTTAACGGGTCTTTTTGAATGATAACATGATCTTTACTACGTCATTTTTAATTTTGTGTTCCTTTCTGGTTATAACTATTAGTTTGTAATGTAATGATGCAGGTTTTGGTTACTGAAATTCAGTTTCACCAAAACTGTACTCTCCTTACCAGAACTCAACTATCCCTTTAAACAAGTCAATATCATGTCGGTTCGAATTTATTAACCATGTTAACTGAAGTTGTTTTACTGCAGGGAATAAAATGGTACTCAAATTGCGTTCCTATTTCATGATCTCTAAATTATCAATAAGATCTAGATGAACTACTGTATATCAATGGCTATATTAGTATTGTTTTGTTAACCTTGATAATACGGAAATCAATTATAAACGTACCGTAGTGAGGATGTAGTGTTATTGAGCACCACCCCCTTTCTGAGCCGCTTTCCTTCTTGTTACGTGTCTTCCACTATATTAACCGGCAATAAAATTCCCGGTCAAACTGGTCAAACTGAGTACATTTATAATACTGATCGGTGTTTAAAATGAACTAATAATCATGTTTCTCAGATACGGACAAATGTGAGAGTAACCCGTGTGCTAATGGAGCGACATGTTTCGATGGAATTGACTCGTACAACTGCACCTGCCCACCAGGATACGAAGGGATCCAGTGTGAAATAGGTAACAATACAGTTAGACAGTTAACTGAATGTTCCTCGGGGAGTTAAAAGAGAGCACTTCTCAGTGTTATATTGATTAGAGCAGATTACATGAAAAATGAATGTATACTTACATGAACACCAGCAGGATATGAATTAAGAGATTCAGTGCGAAATAGGTAAACAACTTTATATCATTTTGTTACAGTACTTATATTACAATTGCTAATACATTCTCTCCCCCTTTTATCTCTGTGTTCTTGCTTCGGATTGTTATGTTGTTTTTTGCTTTGTTTTTAGTTCAATACATTGTGTTCTTCAAACTTGTTACGTGAAGTATGCTATTAATATGCGTGATGTACGGCCTTGCTGATTTGATAATAAGCGTGTACAACTGGAAGGTTGCCTTGACATAGTAATCTCTTTTTAACTTCATATCACCTTATATAATTCTAGTGTAGACATCACCAAACGCCAGGAACTGTACCCATAATTATATTGCTGAGCTTTCTAAACCTATTCTCTGTTATCATTTTCATTTATATGTATTATCATTTTACATACAATCGTTCTTGTTTCGTTTCTTACAATTTGTTCTTGTAATCATGAACGTTATGCTGTAAATTTGATTGTAACCAATCATGTACCCTTCTGCTATTTGGGCTACCATACATGTATTATTCACCCATTGATGTAATTTAACTGTATACCACCATCAAATATGAATGAATGTGAATGCAGTCCCTGCCTCAATGGTCCAACTTGTCAAGATGATATCAATTTATTAAATGACTCAACTACATCAGCGGCACCTTGCATCTAGAGAAGATTGATTCATTTTCATACTGTTCTTTCATTATTTAAAACGATCGTTAGATACGGATGAGTGCGAAGACAATCCTTGTGAAAATGGAGCTACGTGTTCAGATGACATCAATGCCTTCTTCTGCACCTGCGCACCTGGGTATGAAGGGGTTCGGTGTGAACATGGTCAATCAGGTAAAGATTACAAGCTGGATTTCGGGTGTGAAGTAATTGTCTGTATACACCCCAAACCAGGTTATGCGTGTATGGTAGGACGCACAATTCATAGGATAGTGTATTCAAGTAATACAATTATCTGAAAATGTGGTTCCACCGGTCTACCTTTCTAATTTTGCATCAAATAATGCGAATATAACTCTTACATAATAATAGAGCCATTAAAACACAAGAAGGTGCTCTCTGAAAAAGCATATATTGGTTTCAATCATTTTCATACAAAATTATGCATGTGATGTTTTGCTGAAATAATGATTAAATAGAGCACATCAACAACTATTTAAAAACCTGTTCTTAATTTTTTTAATTTTAAGTGTATGCATATTTTAGATTTAAAAAAAATCATCGAATAAATCTGGGCCTCCGATCGGATATATTGATAATTCAGCCGTTTCTGAACCGATTTTAAGCAAATAAAGTTTATTCTGTCATTAAAACTGTATGCTCTTTCAAATTTTACACTCAGTTTTCCATTATCTCACAAGAAATTTATTTCATGCAGCGCCCTCTATACCAAAACTGAACTACCCCTTTAAATACTACATTCAGTCAAACAAAACTGTTGCATTTGAATGGACGTCATTATTGACGCGGAAGAAGGATAAATTAAGGGGTATAAGGTCCTTACGGTGGCCATAATAACTGGCCCTTCTCTTGTGAGCAAACACAACGAAATGTAGAATGTGGGGGGGGGGGGGGGGGGGGTTTGCGTAATTTACATCAATGGGACCGAGACCTAACCGAGAGCCTACTCAGTCAGGCTAGAGTCGGTTTCGCTCAGTCGTAGCCGATTCAACATGTTGAATCGTCCTCGAATGATCTCCGACTGGCTCTTGACCGGCAAAGCAGGAGTCCTGAGGCAACGTATACTGAGCTGAACCGACTGAAAACCATTCGGATCGGGGCGAGTCGGCCCCGTGTGCGGAGGGCTTAAGTCGTGATAAAGAGTGACACCCGAGACCGAGACCGACTTTTCTGAATTGTGGGGGTAAAGGGAGGGGGGGGGGGGGGGGGGGGTATGCGTACGCACCCAAAAAAATCATGATGTGTAGGTGGCAACAATACACATTTGAAAAACTGCTTGCATTCAAGATTTGTTGATAGAAACATTGTTGATTTGATTGATCGACAATCTATTATGCTGCAAGATAACATGTCATACTGTTTGCAAAAAAACATGTCATTACGAATGTATTTGCTTTGTTATATCAGTATAATGTTTTCCATGTCATATCTCTCTTAAATCTATTTAAGACTTGTGCTGCGGTCTTTGTATCTATCATGCTGTATCCACACAACCAATCCTGAAAATCGGTATGATAATCGTACTGCAAGTATTTGATGCATAGTATCTGTATTGGTTATCAATAGTTATTTCCCATATTTTTCTGTTTAATCCTGGTCACGTCAATCTGTAAAAAGATTGTAGTCTTGATAATTGGAATACAAATCGTATTGCAACAATTTGATGCACAATATTCATAATAGCTTATTCCCCTATTTGACTTGTATTTTGTATTCCCAATCATAATACATAGTCGACTGCTCTAGTTCACCCTGTCTAAATGGAGGAACCTGTAATGATGTGACCGATCCTGACGTGTGCGAGTGTGTGCCTGGATTTGAAGGTGATACCTGTGAAACAAGTGAGTATTATATCGTCTTGTTGGCTTAACAATTTTCAATCGTTATAAATGGTTACTGAGGATATTTCTATATGTATTTGATTTTTTTTTCTTCATTATATATCACTGATCTTTCATTAAAAAATGATTTCCAATATATAAGACAGATTGAAACAATATAATTGGCAGACCGTGTAGAGCAGCTGACATTTGAAAATCGGGCATTGATATTATCAGCATATTACCACACTTCTCTGTAAATGTGTATTGATGTGTAAATGGCAATAATATAAATATGATCAATTATTTACATTCAATATCTATGTTAGAGAAATTGTTTGAATTATGTAGTTCTTATATAAAATGATTTGAAACATTGTTAAACTGTTTGCAAGAATTAAAAACATTTCACTACGATTGTATTTGTTTTGTTATATCAGTATAATATTTTCCACGTCATATCTCTCTAATATCAATTCAAGACTTGTCCTTCAATTAATAGACTGGGGTCTTTGTATATATCATGTTATATCCACACAAACAAATCCTGAAAATCGAATTGAAAATCGTACAGTAAGTATTTGATGTACAGTATCTGTAATAGTTATTTCCAGTATTTAAGTTCAATTTGTAATCCCAATCAATATAATACAGACATAGACGACAGCCTCACTTCAAACTCCCAAAATGGTGGAACATGTACTGATCGAACCAACTCTTAAACACGTGTGTACATGTGTAACTGGTTATGAAGAGGTTAACCGTAAAACGAGTGACGCAGTACTTCCATACTATATAGTATATAGCATATTCAAATCGAACAAAATACCTTGTAATAAGTATCGCAGGTCAATTGCATTTGATTACAAAAATATGATGGTCACCTATGTGAATTACCTAAATTGTTTGATACTGACCATTTACAGACTTAGACGACTGCTCCTCTTCACCCTGTCAGAATGGTGGAAGCTGTACTGATGCGGTCAATTCGTACACGTGTACATGTGCGCCTGGATTTGAAGGAGATGACTGTGAAATAGGTAAGTATATCATATAGGCTTCAAATTCAAATTCGTTTTATTTAATTTTTCTCAAAACATAATATAACAAAATATTAATTTACAATTCAGTACATAATATAATAGTACAAAATGAGCCTATACAGCAATATATTATATTAAACAATTACATAATATATTTTAAGCAAACAAAATAAGCAATTCTTTCTGTTTCCTTTTATATATATATATCATGGACTGAACAAAATGGAAGGATCCAATGAAAAGCCTTGCTTGTAAATTGCGGATCCCTCAACAACAACAAATTAAGCACAACTGACAATTACAATAATGCATGAAAGAAAAAGAAAACAAAAATTACATACACAAATGAGGAGCAAGCTCATTAAAAAACTACTTACCTATATTAAAATTCTGTTATTAAACAATAACATAATACATTTTGAGCAAACAAAATAAGCAATTCTTTCTGTTTCCGTTTTTTCCTTCATATCATGGACTGAACAAAATGGAAGGATTTATCATGTAATTGGAAGAATTAGTGATGTTTTGAATGATGTTGAGGCTATAATGCATGATGTCAATGGCGTATTATCATTTCCCCTGGAGGATGAAATGATTTTGAAGTGGTTATGAATACAATTATGAATTCTTCTGTTGTTTGGACAACGCAAAAGTGACGTTTGTTCTGTAATTGTGGTGGACAACTGACAAACTTGCGGCAATAGTGTGTAAAAGTAAAAAATAATGATAATTTCTCAATCAGTCAATAAAACACATTACATCTTCCTAACAGCATACACGAACGTTACTGCACCACTTCAAATACATAAAGACACATTTCATTCTCCAAAGAAAATGATAATTCGCCATTGACATTCACGCATGACCGACTTAACATCATTCAGAACACTTTATTCTCCCAACAAAATGAGGGTACACTGTTGACAATATCAATGCATATTGCGACATTTCACTTTTGACTTTGCCCAATATTCGAGTGTCATGCACATTCCATAATAGGATATTCAAAGCAAATGTCATATCAATGTATTGGTAAGAATACAAGCTTTCCAATGATACCACATTCATGAACGATAATAAAGTAATAGGAGAGATATAAACGCTCAAACTTGAATTGCGGAACTTTTTTTGTGAGGGGTATATATTGTTGTTATCTGATATATGGCCCCGTTGCAGAAAGAGATACAATCGATTATAAGTTGCAATTAATCGAAAGTCAGATCACGTGAGACTGAAAGCAATAGAATAAGCAGACCACCAGAGTAGCTGATATTTGAAAATCGGGCATCGATTATTAGCATATCACCACAAATTCGTTACCAGGTTTCTTTGTAAATGTGTTTTAATGTGTAAGTGGCAACAATATAAATATGAACAATTGTTTGCATTCAAGATTTATGTTAGATACAATTTGTGAAACATGCTGTTAGACGATATATTTGCTCTGTTATAATTATCAGTATACTGTTTTCCACGTCATGTCTCTCTAAAATGTATTCAAGACGTGTTATCTAATCAATTATAGCCTGGGCCCGCTGGGGTTTTTGTATAATATATCATGTTTTATCCACACAAACAAATCCTGAAAATCGAATTGAAAATCGTACTGCAAGTATTTGATGCACAGTATCTGTAATACATGCAGTAATTTCCCCCCACTTAAATTAAATGTTCAATCCCAATCAATATAATACGGACATAGACGCCAGCCCCACTTCAACCGTGAGTGTTATGTGGATAGTTATGTGGCTGAGTTTACTGTCAAACGAGTAACGCAGCATACTTCCATATTGATTATAAAATATTAAAATCGCACAAACTACCTTCTAATAAGTATCGCAGCCCGGTAGCATTTAATTATACAAATATAATTATCACCTATTTCAATTTCCTTCATTGTTTGAAACAGACATAAGCGAATGTGATTCTTCACCCTGCCTAAATGGTGGAACCTGTAATGTTCAATGTTCAATGTTCAATGTTCAATTTTATTTCATTTTCAACAAGAAGGTACATATATTTACAATGAATAATTCACAACAACATTTGTGAAAGTATAAACAATAAATTATAAACATTGGCAATCAAAATGTATGTTGATATAATAATTGATTAAAATATAATGAATTAAGATACTACGAAATTTTTAGATTTTTAAACAAGGTACAATTCAATTTTGACATTTAGAAATAATCATATTATAAAAGCGGAAACAGAAAGTAAACGAATGTTGCTGTATGTTTAAATTTCAAGTGAAAATGGAGGGATCCACTAAAAAGCATGGCTTGTAGAATGTGGAATCCCTCAAAAATTAATGTTTTACAAAGTAATAAAAGTATCAAATACGGAAAAAAATACGAAAAATCAAATACGGAAAAATTGTGAATAATAGAAAAAAAAAAAAAAAAAAAAAAAAACAAGACAGCAAATATTATACAGTGTAGTATTACAAAAAAATGTAATTATTACAAAACTGTTTGATAAGAATTCAAAATAGTGTTGTGCCTACGGAGACTACTGAAGAGAACATGAATGTATGAACAAATAAGACGCAGTGTGGAAGCATACATGAACAAGAAGATGCTGTACAAACGATAATGAAAATATAGAAAATATGAATGGGGCCGATATGAATGGGGCCGATTCGTACACGTGTACATGTGCGCCTGGATTTGAAGGAGATAACTGTGAATCAAGTGAGTATCATGTCGTCTTGTTGGCTTCGCAATTTCAAATCGGCACTAGTGGTTACTGATGGTTTGTTGACATTTATTTAATTGGTTGAATTATATATATCTGAACTTTGATTAAATAATTGTGTGTAATATATAAGAGAGATATAAAGCGATATAATCAGCATATTGAAACACTAATTGCTACCAGGTTGTAATGTGTATTGTAGTAGGTGGTAACATACTTCCATACAAGATAGAAACCTTTATTAAAATTGTACAAACTACCTCGTAATAAGTATCGCAGACCGATGGCACCTGGATTATCAAAACATAAAATATAGCCACGTATGTGAAATTTCCTTAATTGTTTGATACTGATCATTCACAGTGTCCACAAACGAATGTAATCCGAACCCCTGTCAAAATGGTGGAACCTGTACTGATGGGGTCGATTCTTACACGTGTACATGTTTGACTGGATTTACAGGAGTTGACTGTACAATAAGTGAGTATCATATCGGCTTGTTGGCTTTACAATCTTAAATCGATATAAACTGTTAATGATGCTATTTTGACATGTATTTCATTGTTTTCATTATATCTCTCTGATCTTCCATTAAATAATTATTTGCAATATATTAGGGAGGCTAAAAGGATTATAATCATCAGACCATCAGAGCAGCTGATATTTCAAAATCGGGCATTGATTACCATATCAACATTTTGCTACCAGGTTTGTCTATAAATATGATAATGTTCAAGTGGCACCAATATAAATATGAAATTCAAGATGTATGTTGTTATCTGATTATGCTGTTTGCAATAAGGCATGTAATCACGTTTGGTTGCTTTGTTAAAATACCAGTATAATATTTTCCTCGTCATGTCATGCCTGCATCAATATCATCATTCCATACAACACTACAAATACAGCCATATACGACCGTTATATAATACACAATACAAACTCGCAGAAAGCTTTTAATTTATGAACAATTTGTGAATGATAGGTGTTGATTTACATTAAAGGGGTAGTACAGTTTTGATAAGGCTGAACTTCAGTAACCAAAACCAGCATAATAACATTACAAACTAATAGTTATAACTTCACCATGCTCGGAAGGTAACAGTATACAAAATTACAAACGACGAAGTAAAAAGCCTGTTATCATTTTTTTTTTAAAGCCAATAAAACACAAGAGGGCACTTTCTAAAACAACATTGGTTTTCAAACCATTTGTCATACAAAATTAGGCATGTGATGTTTTGTTCAAATAATGATTATCAGAGAGATCATCAACGAATAAATAAAAACCTCTTTTAAAAATTGTTGAAAAAATGTAAGAATTGTTTTTATTTGTTTAATCATCGAATAAATCTGGGCCCCATATGTATTCCGATTGAATATAATTATTGATATTTCAGCCGTTTCTGAACCGATTTTGATTAAATAAAGTTCATTCTTTCATTAAAATTGTATGCTCTTTCAAATTTGACTCTCGGTTTTTCATTATCTCACAAAGAAATTATTTTGTGCAGCGCCCTCTATACCAAAATTTAACTACCCTTTTAATGTATATCACATGCCTATATCCAGGTGTATATGTTGCATATGTTATGTATATCCAATATAAATATATAAATCCAATCCAAATTATGCCATACTTCAGTCCGAACATATTATCGTAGAAACTAGTTTGTACTCAATAGCGTTAGTGCATTTGATTACAAAACAAATTGTTCATCTATGTGGATTTTCTTTAATAATTTGTTTATACTGTTCATTTACAGACACAGAAGAATGTGCTTCTTCACCCTGTCAAAATGGAGGAACCTGTACTAATGGTTTCGATTCGTACACGTGTACATGCGAGGCTGGATATGAAGGAGATCACTGTGAAACGAGTGAGTATAATAGTTTCATATTGATAAATAACCGATTTAAATCGCACAAACTATACCTTGTATCGCACAAAGAATTTCTTGATACAGTAATACAATGGGCTATGTGAATTTCCTTTAATTGTTTGATTCTGATCATTCACAGTCGGCACAGACGAATGTCCTGTAAAATAAGTGAGTATAATGCCATATGCATGAATAAGATATTGAAATCGTACAAACTACCTTGTAATAAATACGGCAGACCGATTGCATTTTATTACCACAATATGATGGTCACCTGTTTGAATTTCTGATCATATACAGACATAGACGACTGCTCCACTTCACCCTGCCAAAATGGAGGAACCTGTACTGATGGGGTCGATTCTTACGCGTGTGCATGTGCGCCTGGATTTGAAGGAGATGACTGTGAAATAGGCGAGTATCATATAGTCTTCAAATTCAAATTCGTTTTATTTCATTTTTCTCAGAACATAATATAACAAAATATTAATTTTACAATTCAGTACACAAAATAATAGAACAAAATGAGCCTATACAACAATATATTATATTAAACAATTACATAATACACTTTAAGCAAACAAAATATGCAATTATTTCTGTTTCCTTTTTTTTGTGTATATCATGGACTGAACAAAATGGAAGGATCCAATGAAAAGCCTTGCTTGTAAATTTTGGATCCCTCAAAAACAAAACATTAAGCACAACTAGCAATTACAATAATACATGGAAGAAAAAGAAAACAAAAATGACATACACAAATGAGGAGCAAGCTCAATAAAAAGAGTAGTTATATTAAAATTCTGTTATTAAACAATAACATAATACATTTTTAGCAAACAAAATAAGCAATTCTTTCTGTTTATTTTTTTTTATATCATGGACTGAACAAAATGGAAGGATCCAATGAAAAGCCTTGCTTGTAAATTGTTGATCCCTCAAAAAAAAAATTAAGCACAACTGGCAATTACAATAATACATGAAAGAAAAAGAAAACAAAAATTACATATACAAATGAGGAGCAAGCTCATCAAAAAAGTAGTTATATTAAAATTCTGTTATGGCTTTACAATTCTTGTTGGCTTCCTAACAGAACACTTTATTCTCCCAACAAAATAAGGGTACACTGTTGACAATAGCAATGCATTTTGCGACATTTCACTTTTGACTTTGCCCAATATTCGAGTGTCATGCACATTCCATAATAAGATATTCATAGCAAATGTCATATCAATGTATTGGGGAGAATACAAGCTTTACAATCATACCACATTCAAGAACTGTAATTAAGTAATATGCGAGATATGAGCGCTCAACTTTGAATTGCGGAACTTTTTGTGAGGAGTATATAAGAGAGACTGAAAGCAATAGAATAAGCAGACCACCAGAGTAGCTGATATTTGAATATCGGGCATCGATTATTAGCATATCACCACAAATTCGTTACCAGGTTTCTCTGTAAATGTGTATTAATGTGTAAGTGGCAACATATGAACAATTGTTTGCATTCAAGATTTATGTTAGATACAATTTGTGAAACATGCTGTTAGACGATTTATTTGCTCGGTTATAATTATTAGTATACTGTTTTTCACGTCATGTCTCTCTAAAATGTATTCAAGACGTGTTATCTAATCAATTATAGGCTGGGCCCGCTGGGGTTTTTGTATAATATATCATGTTTTATCCACACAAACAAATCCTGAAAATCGAATTGAAAATCGTACTGCAAGTATTTGATGCACAGTATCTGTAATACATGCAGTAATTTCCCCCCACTTAAATTAAATTTTCAATCCCAATCAATATAATACGGACAACCGTGTGTATTATGTGGATAGTTATGTGTATCATGTCGTCTTGTTGGCTTCGCAATTTCAAATCGTCATTAATGGTTACTGATGATTTGTTGACATTTATTTCATTGTTTGAATTATATCTATCTGTACTTCGATTAAAAATTTGTGTGTAATATATAAGAGAGATAGAAAGCAATAGAATCAGCATATTGTCACACTAATTGCTACCAGGTTACTATGTAAATGTGTAATATTGTATATGTAGGTGGTAACATACTTCCATAAAAGATAGAAACCATTATTACAATTGTACAAACTACCTCGTAATAAGTATCGCAGACCGATGGCACATGGATTATCAAAAAATAGAATATAGCCACTGATGTGAAATGTCCTTAATTGTTTGATACTGATCATTCACAGTCTCCACAAACGAATGTAATCCGAACCCCTGTCAAAATGGTGGAACCTGTACTGATGGGGTCGATTCTTACACGTGTACATGTTTGACTGGATTTACAGGAGTTTACTGTACAATAATGAGTATCATATCGGCTTGTTGGCTTTACAATCTTAAATCGATATAAATGGTTAATGATGATATTTTGACATGTATTTCATTGTTTTGATTATATCTCTCTGATCTTCCATGAAATAATTATTTGCAATATATTAGGGAGACTAAAAGGATTATAATCATCAGACCATCAGAGCAGCTGAAATTTCAAAATCGGGCACTGATTACCATATCAACATTTTGCTACCAGGTTTTTCTGTAAATGTGATAGTGTTCAAGTGGCACCAATATAAATATGAACAATGGTTTGCATTCAAGATGTATGTTGTTATCTGATTATGCTGTTTGCAATAAAGCATGTAATCACGTTTTGTTTGCTTTGATAAAATACCAGTATAACATTTTCATATATTTTCACATTTTCTGCAACAATAACTTTAAAGATAGTCGATCATAATTGTAATTTTGTTGAGAACATACCGTTTAATACACAATATATACTCGCAGAACGCTTTTAATCTACCAACAATTTGTGAATGATAGGTGTTGTTTTACATTAAAGGGGTAGTACAGTTTTGATAATGTTGAACTTCAGTAACCAAAACCTGCATAATAACATTACAAACTAGTAAAAAGTTTGTTATCATTACAAAAAAGCCAATAAAACACAAGAGGGCGCTCTTTAAAACAACATTGGTTTCAACCATTTGTCATACAAAATTAGGCATGTGATGTTTTGTTAAAATAATGATTATCAGAGAGACCATCAACGACTAATTAAAAACCTCTTTTGAAAATTGTTGACAAAATATAAGAATTTTTGTAATTTTTGTAATCAGCGAATAAAGAAATTCTTTAGTGCAGCGCCCTCTATACCAAAAATGAACTACCCTTTTAATGTATATCACATGTCTATATAGTGCTATACGTATAAATAACATATTGAAATCGTACAAACTACATTGTAATACATACGGCAGACCGATTGCATTTTATTACCACAATATGATGGTCACCTGTGTGAATTTCTGATCATATCCAGACATAGACGACTGCTCCCCTTCACCCTGCCAAAATGGAGGAACCTGTACTGATGGGGTCGATTCTTACACGTGTGCATGTGCGCCTGGATTTGAAGGAGATTACTGTGAAATAAGTGAGTATCATATCTTATTGTTGGCTTAACAATTTTCAACCGATATAAACGGTTACTAAGTTTGTATAATTTTATTTTATCGTTTGAGTTATATCTCTCTGATCATTCATTAAAGGGGTAGTTTAGTTTTGGTAAGGCTGAACTTTAGTAGCCAAAACCTGCACAGTAACATTATAAACTAATAGTTATAACTCCACCATGCTCGAAAGGTATACAAAATTACAAAGGACTAAGTAAAAAGCCTGTTATCATTCAAAAAGAGCCATTAAAACACAAGAGGGCGCTTTATAAAAAGGCATTGGTTTCAACAATTTTTCATACAAAATTATGCATGTGATGTTTTATTGATATAATGATTAAATAGCGAGATCATCAACAACTATTTAAAAACGCTTTTGAACATTTTTGAAAAAGTGCAAGCATTTTTTTATTTTTTTCTAAAAATCATCTAATTATTTGGGCCCCAAATAATTATAAGATCCGATATATTTATTGATATTTCAGCCGTTTCTGGGTCGATTTTGGAAAAATAAAGTTTATTCTGCCATTAAAATTGCATGTTCTCTCAAATTCGACACTCAGTTTTTCATTACCTCACAAAAAAATTGTGATGTGCAGCGCCCTCTCTACCAAAACTAAACTACCCCTTTAAATAGTGATAATCGTACTGCAAGTATTTGATGCACAGTATATTTAAGGTTATTTCCCGTATATTCTGTTTCAATATTTACTCATGATCACTTCAATTGAAATACAAATCGTATTGCAAGAATGTGATGCACACTATTCATAATAGCTTATTCCCCTATGTATCTTCTATTTTGTATTCCCAATCATAATACACAGTCGACTGCTCCTCCGGTTCACCCTGTTTAAATGGTGGAACCTGTAATGATGCGACCGATCCTGACACGTGCGATTGTGTGCCTGGATATGAAGGAGATATCTGTGAAACAAGTGAGTATCATATCGTCTTGTTGGCTCAACAATTTCATATCGTTACAAAGGGTTACTAATGATATTTTGACATCTATAAAATAAACCCCTCAAAAAAAGTTCGGAAACTCAAGTTTGATCGATCATATCTCTCGTATTTTTTAATAAGAATACTCAAAATCGGTGACACAATGAGGCCTCATTATATACCTTTCAAACGGTGCATTATGTGTAGTGATTATGCAATTGGGGCGATTGCAGTATCCCAGAGAATATGGGGAGGCAGGTAGTGAAATGTCGCAAAATGGCCCCAATGCATTTAATTTACGAGTGCATGACTATGTTGACCAGTTTTCTAAAGGTTAATATTCTATTGAATACTGCAGGGGTGTCGATCCTGGGGGGGGCAGGGGGGGCGGTCGCCCCCCCAATGAAAATATTGGGGGGGGGGCGAACATATCATTTCGCCCCCCCAATAATTCCGAAAATGAGGAAGAAAAAAATCGAGTGATATAATTCTAAAGATGGGAAAGACACATTTATCAATAATTAATCTTCAAAATAGCCGTTTTTTAAAGTTTGAAAAGGACTGTAAATCTATATTTTGCCGTGCGCTTCGCGCGCATACAGTTTCTCATATTGCAAGTTTCATTTGGGTTGCGGGAACTCACCTTTTGAAATGTGTTGGGCAGCGTAATTTCTCAAACGCACACCTCAAACGAAGTTTATTAAACCCTCATCTATAGATAGCACACCGTCACAGAAAATAAAATAATCTCGGTACATATGCGCTGAACGCAAATCAAATTGGAATATCATGTCCCCCCACATTTGAAAAAGGAGCAGATTGTCCCCCTCCCTTTGTTCCATACCTATATACTTCATATTACGTGAAATTTCTGTCTCAGGTGTGCACCAAATCGCACAATTTCACGCCCAAAAATACAAAAGCTCCCTACTGTGGGAGGGGGACACCCCCTCACACACCCTCCCCCGCTCGGTCGCTTCGCTTCCTCGCAATGTCTCCCCTACACTTTTGAGAAATTGTTGACGCCCTTGCTTAGTTTCATGGAAGCCCAATGCCCTAGACTATATCGATGGCTCTATAGTATAAATTAACACGTGGATCCATCTCATGCAAGGCTCCGTCTTTTCCTCGCTATGCCCTTTAAAAATACGTGATGAGTAGGTTCACTATTTTAATACATTTTAACACCCATGCTAGGAGCAAATGTCTGAAATCTAACAGTTTCCGGGGGCTCCGCCCCCTGGACCCCCATTATTGTCCCCAAATGTGGGTGCCCCCAAAGTCAGGTCTTCGAGCCATCAAGACACTTTCAATGAGCGCATAATAAAACTTCCGGGCATGCCAATGTGGGGCTTTTAGCTCTCTCAGTGGTCACTCTGGAAAAATTTTCAAATTTCGCCCCCCCAATCTCAAAAACGGATCGACACCCCTGGAATACTGCCACCCTTTCCATCCATCAAAATTGTTGAATTTGATACCATTTGAATGGAAATTATCTCTTCATTGCGGTGGCATATTAATCGTAAGGATTATGCAAATGGGGTGTGGGCAGCGAACCGGAATATGGAGATGAGTCGAGTGTGAAATCAGACAAAAAGATATGGAGGTTGACAAAAAATCAGAGCGTTGCATTTTTTCGAGCTGTTGGGAGGATCTTTTAGCATTTCAAATAAAATATTCATGATTTAAATTGATATTAACGTAAAGCCTAACAACTCTTCTGTATGAAAATGTGAAATTTCTGATGATTTTAGCAAAGGGCGGCTGCAGGGAGATGAATGTAGGGGAGCCTCAAAAGTGACCCATTTCAAAACTCTCTGATTTGGTGTCGGTATCCTTTACCATTGTAGAGGATGTAATGCGACTTGAATGAGTTGGCCATGAATGAGAAGAATTCAATTGAAAACGCATGAAAAGTGACTCAGTTGTCCCTTGAAATCAGAGCGTTTCAAAATGGGTCACTTTTGAGGCTCCCCCACATTTATCTCCCTGCAGCCGGCCTTTGCTAAAATCTTTATAAATTTCACATTTCCATACAGAAGAGTTGTTGGGCTTCCCGTTGATATCAATTTAAATCATGAATATTTTATTTGAAATGCTAACAAATCCTCCCAAAAGCTCGAAAAAAATGCAACGCTCTGATTTTTTGTCAACTCCATATCTTTTTGTCTGATGCTGTCGGTTCGCTGCACACACCCCATTTGCATAATCCTTACGATTAATATGTCACCTTAATGAAGAGATAATTTCCATTCAAATGGTATCAAAATCAACAATTTTTGATGAATGGAAAGGGTGGCAGTATTCAATAGAATGTTAACCTTTAGAAAACTGGTCAACACAATAATGCACTCGTAAATTAAATGCATTGGGGCCATTTTGAGACATTTCACTTCCTGCCTCTCCCTATTCTCTGGGCCACAGCAATCGCCCCAATTGAATAAGCACTACACATAATGCACCGTTTGAAAGGCAGATAATGAGGCTTTATTGTGTCACCGATTTTGAGTATTCTTATTAAAAAGATACGAGAGATATGATCGATCAAACTTGAGTTTCCGAACTTTTTTTAAAGGGTTTAGATTTTATTATACAGTGCCAGTAAAAAAAAAACGAAACCGGACTTTGATAGCTTATAAATCCACAATTCAAAGCATATATATATGTTGCTATTGGTATCATGTTAAAGCTAGGAAAATTGCCTTTAAAATGATAAATCATCCATTCTAATCATTTCACGCTTCACCGAACGCGACCGAATTATCCAAAGTCATGCAAAAACTACCCGTGTCCAAGTTTGCAGTGCTTTTCTTTTGTGAATGGTTGCATCTGTTGTCTGACTTTCAGAGATAACTTCATCCTACATGTCCTATTCAGGGCCCTGCCTCCGAACAGTGGGGTTGCTGATGGGAGGATGGTGGGGGATTCCCTTCCACCTTGATGTTTCCACCTTCCACCTTCCACCTCATGAACCATACTGGCAACCAGCTGGATATTCTTAACATGTTCTTTTGAAAAAACGGTAAACAGACGCATCCATTCATGATATAACAAAACAACGGCAAACTTGGACACGGGTAGTTTTTGCATGACTTTGGATAATACGGTTGTGGTCCGTGAAGCGTAAGGCGATCAAGATGTATGATCTATCATTTTAAGGGCAATTTCCTAAGCTATATAACATGAAACCCATATTAACATACATATGTTTCGAATTGTATGTGTGGCTGGTTAAGAAGAGGTTAACTGTAAAACGAGGGACGCAGTATATTTCCATTCTAGATATGAAGAGCTCAGTTCCGAAAGGCGCTAAATGCACTTTCCATACAAATTTAGTTAACGATATGCTTACATTTCTAACCTTCGTAGCTATCTAGGAATCCACATTTTTACAAATTACTCACTCAAAAACAAAATATAGAAAGTTATCATAGGCACATGTGCAAAGTTTGGCAAAGAAACCTATTTTCCTCGAAAGTTGAAAAAATATTCAAATCGAACAAACTACCTTGCAAGAAGTATCAGAGGTCAATTGCATTTGATTACAAAAATATGATGGTCACCTATGTGAATTCCTAAATTGTTTGATACTTACCATTTACAGTCATAGACGACTGCTCCAATTCACCCTGTCAAAATGGAGGAACCTGTACTGATGGGGTCGATTCTTACACCTGTGCATGTGCGCCTGGATTTACAGGAGTTAACTGTGAAACAAGTGAGTATTAACATCGTCCTATTGGCTTTACAATCTTAAATCGATATAAACGGTTCCTTATATTTTTACATTTATTTCATCTTTGTAATATAATGTATAAGAGAGACTGAAAGCAATATAATGAACAGACTAGCAGCTGACATTTGAAAATCGGGCATTGATTATCATGTCAGCATAATACCACGCTATTGCTACCAAGTGACTCTGTAAAAGTCGTAACAATATAAATATAAAATACTGACCATTAAAAGACATAGACGACTGCTCCACTACACCCAAAAATCCTGAAATTGAATTGAAAGTCGTATTGCAAGTATTAGATGAACAGTATAAATAGTATGTAATAGTTATTTTCCATATTCAAATGCAATGTTTAATTCATACAGACTTAGACGAATGCCCCACTCAAAATGGTGGAACCTGTACTGATCGAACCAATTCATACACGTGTGCATGTGTGGCTGGTTATGATGGAGATAACTGTCAAACAAGTGACGCGATATATTCCATATTGAAAAATAACATATACAAATCGTACAAACTACCTTGTAATATAAGGTATCGCAACGCAATTGCATTTGGTTACAACAATTGATGGTCACCTATGTGAATTTCCTAAATTGTTTGATACTGACCATTTACAGACATATACGACTGCTCCACTTCACCCTGTCTAAATGGTGGAACCTGTACTGATGGGGTCGATTCTTATACGTGTACATGTGAGGCTGGATTTACAGGAGTTAACTGTGAAACAAGTGGGTTTTAACATCGTCCTATTGGCTTTACAATCTTAAATCGATATAAACGGTTCCTAATATTATGTAATAGAGAGACTGAAGGCAATATAATCAACAGACTAGCAGCTGACATTTGAAAATCGGGCATTGATTATCATGTCAGCATATCACCACACTATTGCTACCAAGTGACTCTGTAAAAGTCGCAACAATATAAATATAAAATACTGACCATTTACAGACATAGACGACTAGTCCGCTACACCAACAAATCTTGAAATTGAATTGAAAGTCGTATTGCAAGTATTAGATGAACAGTATAATTATTATCTAATAGTTATTTTCCACATTCGAATGCAATGTTTAATTCATACAGATTTAGACGAATGACCCACTCAAAATGGTGGAACCTGTATACTGATCGAACCAATTCATACACGTGTGCATGTGTGGCTGGTTATGAGGGAGATAACTGTCAAACGAGTGATGCGATATACTTCCATATTGAAAAATAACATATACAAATCGTACAAACTACCTTAATTGCAATATAAAGTACCGCAACGCGATTGCATTTGATTACAAAAATATGATGGTCACCTATGTGAATTACCTAAATTGTTTGATACTGACCATTTACAGACTTAGACGACTGCTCCACTTCACCCTGTCTAAATGGAGGAACCTGTACTGAAGAGGTAAATTCTTACACGTGTACATGTGAGGCTGGATTTACAGGAGTTAACTGTGAAATAAGTGAGTATCATATCGTCTTCTTGGCTGTACAATCTTAAATCGAAATATACGGTTACTTATATGTTTATATTTATTTCATCGTTGTAATTGTACCCCTCTGATCTTCCAGATAATCGTACTGCAAGTATTTGATGCACAGTATCTGTAATAGTCATTTTCCCTATATAAATTCATGTTTTAATCCCAATCATAGGCGTACCTAGGGGGAGGGGCTGCCCCCCCCCCCCCCCCCCTCTCCGCTTTTGATGAAAAATGGCCCCTTTTCCACTTTGTACGGACTAGAGTCCACTTCTCAGCGGTCTCGACCATCATAACCAATGGTCTTTGCCCCCCAGGACACAACTTAATAAGCAGTGCAGCTCTTGGCCTCGGAAATGTTTGACGGACACCCACATTATTTTTTTAATCACAATCAATATAATACAGACATTGACGACAGCCTCACTTCAAACTCCCAAAATGGTAGAACATGTTCTGATCGAACCAATTCTTACACGTGTGCGTGTGGCTGGTTAGGAAGAAGTTAACTGTAAAACGAGTGATGCAGTATATTTCCATACTAGATATGAAGAGCTCAGTTCCAAAAGGCGATAAATCCACCTTCTATAAAAAAAAATTGAGTTAATTATATATCTACATTTATAAGCATAGGCCCCGGAAGTGGGGGGCAGCCGCCCCCCCCCCCCCCCAATCCAAAAAGTGGGGGGGCAAAACGCGTTTTTGCCCCCACAAAAAGCCCCCCCACC
>JBAMJV010009379.1:0-12500 GCA_037951105.1 Echinarachnius parma
AAAAGGGTAATCTCACCACCTTAAATCCTGTAAAATATCATAGATGAGCACATGTACATTCTCACAAGAGTTCCATGTGAACCAAATTTACAGTGCTATTCTTACTTTTTAACCCGTTCAGGACTGTTTAATTTGCTATAACATGTATTCTCCATTGACCCTACCCAGAGTATTTTGAGGACCAGTCCTGAATGGGTTAAATGATACTATTTAAAAGGCCCTGTTCCAACTCATCTATGAAGACTCTCCAACCCCCAAACTGGCTTCCCCCTTCTTCCCTCCTTTTTGATAATCAAAGACACCCTGGGAGCTAATCAGATGACATTCTTGGAATAATGAGGCAAGCATTGGAGCCATTCCTTTGAAAATTACCCCCAAGATGGTTTGTATCATTACTTTTACTGGCCCATGTGTATGCGCACACTAGCATGAATTAGTATTACAGCATTTGAAGAAATAGCTTGTTCCACCATTTTGTCTTCCTATAAAAAGAAACGAATTTGAAGCTCTCATTAGCATTCTAGTCCGTAATCATATTTCAATTTATTTATTTGTTCTCAATGAATAACATTATCATTCAAAAATGTAATGTTTTGTAGCATTTAGAAAGAAAATGTTGTGGTTGCATGGGACAAACATTTTTTTCTAACAAGGTCAAAAAGGAAATTGTGAAAATAATGTTTGTATGATAAGTGTGTGTTTTTGTGTGAGTGTGAGTGCATTTGTGTAGCCTTGTTTGTATGTGTGTGAGTGTTTTTACTAACAGAACTATGTAAGAATAAAATATAATCATTTCAAACAAAGAAACTGGTCCCAGAAATGTGAATGAAAATGAAAAGAACATTTTATTAATAATAAAATGAAATGTTGAAGTTTGATAAACATGTTTGTGTTTATGCACATGTGTGTACAATTTTCCTTGCAGGTGTGCGTTTGTTTCTACCTTTGCGCAACAGAGCCTTGGTGCAGAAGATGATATCTCCTGTTATTCAACCGGTTTCCTAATACTTGCTCAGGGCTACATTCAACACCCAATCCTGTAATTGTAGTCACACGCTAAACGTGCAACACGAGATGAAGTGATAACAACGTGAAACAACACATCTTAAAGGTACTACTAGGTTACATCGTTAGATGACTAATTTTTAAAAAAAGAATTGCATTCAGAAATGAAAGCTGTGTAATATTAGTAGTAATACATGTATGTATGCAACTATTCTTATTTTGATGTATGACATGTCTTGCAGGTATATGAAAATGTACAAACACTCATACAGGAACACATAAACTGACAAACAAATGCATGCAAAAGCACAAACAAAACACATACATAAAACTGGTACAGTCAAATAAATCTGCACACACATACACAAACACTTAACACAAAAATTGCTAGGGAAGAAAGCCAACGTTGGGTTGAAAGCAGATTGAAGTTATAACACATCAAGCTTCCAACCAAGCGATGCTAATTTCAACGCTTGATGTAACAAACATCACAACAAGGCAACACCTTACATTCTTTTCTTATCCATCTTCAGCTCCCTTTCATCCGTTCTCCCTCCCTCACAAATCTCTTCTTGTCCTCCTCTCTCTCCTCCCATCTTCCCTCTTCCCTTCCCCTCTTCGCTCCTACCTTTCTTCCGCTCTCTCCAATCTTACTTTCCCTCCCTCTCGTCTTGTATTCCTCACTTCTCCCATCTTCCCTCATCCCTAATTCGCTTAGCTCCTTCCTCTCCTCAATTTTGTTTATTCCACTTCTCACTGCACTCTTTTTTATTTCACAATTTATGTTGTTAAACTTTCTACCTGTATCGTCTAGGTGATTGTTGTTTCAATAGATTGATTCCCAGTTGTCCGTTCCTCAATCCCTCTCTTCCTCTCTCTCTCTTTTTCCACTCTTCCTCTCCCTCCTTCCCTCTTTCTCTATCTCCTTCACTCAATCTCTTTTAATTGTTCTTCTTTCTCACTGTACTCTTATCCATTTCACATTATCTGTTTGTCTACTTTCTACCTGTATCTCCTACCTGATTGTTTCTTCAATAGATTGATCCCTTCCTCTCTCCCTCTACCCCACCTATCTTCTCTTTATCACTTCCCCTGGTTACTCACGTCTCTTTCTCTTTATTTTTCTTTATCAGTTTCTGGTCATTTCTCTGTATCCAATGTGTTCTTTTTGCTTGAATAGATTAATAATTCCCTCTTTTTGCTCCTTCACTCCCCTTACTCACATAATCTTCTTTTTATCACTACTCTCTATCTCTCATCCCCCCCCCCCTATTTCCTCCTTTTATCCTCTAGGTGCTTCTTGATTAGATAGCTCAATTCCCCATTGTCCTCTTACAAACAGTTGTGTAAATCAACACCTCAGTTTACTCTCTTCTTTAAGCATCATTTCCCCTCTAAAAACCCAGAACTGAAAAGAGATCTCCTTTTCTTGCATATTCCTGAGACCAGTTTCCATCGCAGGGTACTTCAACACTCATTGCTAACGGTAAACTTGTTGCTTGTGTATAAACTCTATGGGATTTGTTATTTGGGATTGAACATGTTAATAAGAATAGTGAGTAGCTTCCCTTGGGTTCATGGGACAAGGTAAGGCACTCTTACTTTTACAAGGGTAAAACTGGCCATTTCTATAGCTATAGCTATATTTCAACCAACTCTCTGTAATGCATGTATTTCCACCGACACTTACCATTAATTTATTACATATCATTATAAACTTACAAAGTTAGGAAGGGAATTAAGTCATTTTAAACTATTAATGGTGAGTTGTTTCCCTTTGGCTGAGAGGAAAAGGTAGTCTTACCTCAAGGCATGTAAATGCTACATTTGCATGCTAAACTGGCAATATTTAAGCCTCATTTCATACCCCTTCTTCACCAAGCAATTCCATCGAGAGATGGAAAAACTTGATTTAGGAACTGTATCTTTTATCTTGATCTAATTAAGGAAACACGAACGAACGAACCAAGCAATTAATACAACTGACATTTAAATAATTAATTGATTCTTGATAATTAATACACTTTCATGGTTTCATTTAATTACCAATTTAGGAAGTTAAGGAAATTACCAGTAATAAAAATGTGATGTTTCTCATTTTAAAAAGGTTAAGTGTTGAGTGATGTGTTCATATCTTGAGCTGATTTCAAAGGTCATACCTTCAAGTGGCTCTCTGTAACCTTCCCATTAATGTGGGCTTATAACCAGAGCTTGGAATTAGCATAGGTCCACTGGCCTCTGGTCCACTAAAAATTGGATTCAGGGCACCAAAATTCATTGATGGCCCGATTGGGCAACCAAATATAACTAGATTGTTCTCTTTGTTTGGGGCCACTATATTTAGGTTTTGGGCCATTGATAAGAATGTGAAAAATTCTTACTTACTTTTATCTGCCCATCTGGGCCACAAGGAAAAAAAATGAATAATGGCATTGTTACAACACTGTGTGTTTCTAAGCTTTCACACATCTATGACCACACCATTCCTTTTTACTGTCTGTGTGTTCTATGTTAAAGGGATAGTTGAGTTTTGGTATAGAGGGCGCTACACAAAATATATTTTTTGTGAGATAATGAAAAACTGATTGTCTAATTTGAAAGAGCTTACAATTCTAATGGCAGAATAACCTTTATTTGATCAGAATCGGTTCAGAAACGGCTGAAATATCCATAAACATAACCATTTGTAATAAATGTGGGCCCCCACAAGTATTCGATAATTTTGAACCAGCCGTTAAAATTTGTTTTAAAATGCTCCCTCTTTTCAAAAATTGTCAAAAGAGGTTTTTAGATAGTTGTTGATTATCTCTCTATCTAATCACTATTTCGACAAAACATCACATGCACAATATTTCATTCAAAATGGTTTAAACAAATGCATTTTTTGAAAGTGCCCTCTTTAGTTTAAACAGCTCTTTTTGAATGATAACAGGCTTTTTACTTAGTTGTTTGTAATTTTTGTATTAATTTTTAGCATGGTGGAGTTATAACTATTAGTTTGTTATGTAATGGTGCAGGTTTTGGTTACTAAAATTCAGTTTGATTATAACTGTACTCTCTCTACCAGAACTCAACTATCCCTTTAAAGCTGGTTGTACATATGACTAATGGTATTGGCCTTGCTGGTGAATGAAAAGAATTCACTCAGCATTTTTCTCTTTCAATACCAATTAGAATTAGGTCATTGACTCATGTGTACTGGTCTAATAGTACTGGTGCAACATTATTCTTACATACGGAAAGAGGAATGCAGATATATTCTTTACCATTTTTCTACTGTCCAGTACTTCTTTCATATCTTACACAGATTGCATACACCCCATTCATACTTGCGTCTAGCACTGGCCTGGCACTGGCCTGGCACTGGCCTGGGATAAGATGTCTACCCATTCATACTAGGCATCACAATGGCTATGCAAAACCTGTGTGCAGAGCGCGCGTGTAGATCAAGCAAGATCGTAATGCGCATGCCCAATCCTAGCCACTGTTGCATTCATACTTGACTGCCACTGGCTCGGCACTGGCTTAAGTCACTGTTCATTCATACTTGCGCAAACAGTGGCTCGGCACTGGCTTAAGCCAGTGCCGAGCCAGTGCTGGACGCAAGTATGAATGGGATGTTAGTCTACACTCCATTCTTCCGCTCGCACAATTGTCCACAGCAAGAAGTTATGTTGGGCAAGTTGAATTTCATACATGGTTATTCATTTGATTGCCCAATAAGGCAACTATTATTTTCCGTTCAACTCATGAGAGAAAATGCAATTCCTTATGTATAAATCTCATCTAGGAACAATTTAAGATACTTAGCAAGCAGATCAAGCTGCTTGGCGCTATAACAACATATAAGTTCTTTTGTTTAACATTTTTTTTAATGGCAATTAATTTTTTTTATTGGACAATTTATGATTTTATTTGCCTGTAAAGCAAGAATGTTAATGTGGAGCCTTGCTAGTGAATGGAAGAATTCAACCAGCATTTTTTTTCTTTCATTACCAATTACAATTTATATGTCATTGACTCATGTTCTGATGTCCAATACTTCTTTCACATGCCACATTCCTCTCTCTATGACTCTTTCTTCTCTCAGTACATATGTATATGTGACCGGCTATAGCAAAACCCCGCACTTGTCGGTAATTCATGTTTTGAAGAAATAGGCATTTTTAAGTTCACATAATGTGTGTAAAAGACCTATGATTGTAAAATTGAAACAATCAAATCTTCTCCAAATATTAACCAATTATTTAGAACAAAGCATCAAATGAAAGCTTGTGATGAGGCTTTTTTAATGGTATGAAAATCTACATTTTGATTTTTACCGACAAGTGCAGGGTTTTGCTATAGCTAGCCGGTCACATTTGTTCATCCTAGAGACAAGAATGCTCTGCAGTAGCTGGTTGGACATACATGACTAATGGCATTGGCCTTGCTGGTGAGGAAAAGAATTTCCTTGGTATTTTTTTTCTCTAGCTACAATCACAACAATCTTGTTTTTATCTTGCATAGTATGAGAATAGAAGGACATGTAACAGATATCAATATTTTGTTACCCATTCATTCATTCATATATTAAACAGCTAATAACTCCATACTCCACTATTTATACAACTCACTTAGACCATATTTTTGTTTTTATAAAACATATAGTGAGAGTGTAGTATTTTGGTCATTGGGAGTCACACATGACTAATGGCATTGGCCTCGCTGCTGGATGAAACAATTCGCTAGGCATTTTTCTCTTTCACTAACATTCAAAACAATTTGTTTCTCTTGCATGGTATCCATATAAATCTCTTTTATGCCATATTTTCCTACAACGTAGGCGCTCTCTCGTAGCTTGCCGGTCATCAGGAGTCACACAATACTCACACATGACTAATAGTATTGGCCTTGCCGCTGGACCAAACAATTCGCTCTGCATTTTTCACTACCAATTAGCACTTGGTCTTTCACTCAATGTGTATTGGTCTATTGGATAAAAGAGCGTGCATTTCAATACAATAGTGATCATAATCATATCAACAGTGGGAAAATTCTTGCAGTGCTATAGTGATGTCTCCGATATCCGATGGAGTTTTATATCAATTTTGTGTTATTCTTCCCTTGCTGTTTTAGAAATAAAAATGCGAATGAACTGAGGACGAAACCTTGACCGCCTTCATATTTTGTTTTCTTATAAAACAAGCTTCAAATGTAAATGAAATTGTTATAAATTTAAAAACAGGAAAAATGATCAGAAAATATGAACATTAATTACTAAAACAGAACACTATTATCATGGAAGTTCATCTGTATTAGTACTTTATAAATATGTTGGAGATAAATTGTATTGTGATCAAAAAGTTTAAAATATTAATTCTTATTATGCAGAACAATATTTATTTTCCCAAGAAAATAGTCTAAACATTCATCTGTCTATAGAAACAGACAGCCCCATAGTAAAGACCATTTTCGTTTCTCATCTGGGCAGTATTAATAGACAGATTTGACTTATAGTACACGAGATGAGATGAGTGCCTTTTTTCAAATGATGTTCATGTCATTCATCTATTGATTGCGTTCATTCATACATTCATTCATTCATTCACAGAGTCAGTGGCCGTGTAATGAATTGGCCTGCATGTTGGGATTGGGCCATGGTTTGTAAGGGATCCTCTGCAATGGGCACATCACATCACGGTTCACGTGAAAGCCATTTACTTCACTATGTCCGTGTATAACCTCTTGCTTATATTGTAGCACATCCATATAGGGGTATAATTTGTTTAATATTATCCCTATTATAAATTTCATTTTTATCATATGAGGATTACAAAATCAAAATGAAACCTAATTGGCTAGGGGTGATTTAGCAGCAACTTACATTTGCATAACAATCACCAAAAAGCCTAATTAATCCTTAACGTAATGTATAATCTTGTTCAAAACATAATTAAATGAAACGATTGATAAATCAAACATTTTGATTTCCTTGCACTGTCAATCTATACCCATGTAATGTAGAATCTTTCAACCTTAAATACTACTCAATAATCAATTAAATTCAATTAATTTAAAATGTAATGAATTGTTAATAAACGAGAAATGATGACCAGCATCCTTTGCATGGAAGTAAAGCAGACAAACGAAAATCCAGTAAAAAATCTACTGAAGGCCTATTTAATAGTCGCCTACTGACCGATGGTCATATGTGACTCAGTATTAGTGGTCAATTCCAGCTCATCAATAACGCACCCAAGTTAATTTCTTCTCGCATCATTCACCAAGACACAGGTACATGTAGGTAGTTTTTCTCTCTCTCTCTCACACACACACACAGACATACACACACTCGCACGCATACAACAAGCATCTATAGGCAGGAAATTTTCCTCCCATACAAACACACTTGCATTTGCATGCACGAACATACGCACACATGCACACACACACACACACACACACGCACACACACATACATACATACAAACACACGCACAAACACATGCACAAACTTACAGTTTTGTATCCCCCCCCCATCGATCTCTGAATACCCAAACCCAGACTTAAACAACTTGGACCCCGACACTGTTCACTGGCTACAAAACTTGCGTGATGTTGCATAGAAGCTGTGCTGCCTCATACGCAAGAAGAAGAAGATCTCTGAATCCACCCTACTTATTGTATACAAGGGAATAAAGGGTTAAAAGAAGCCTTCCATCACCAACCCATGAACGCAATCTACTTCACCTATTCTCTGTTAAATGGATGTACACCCTTGTGTGATAACCAAATGCCCTTCCTGTAGCTTGGAAAGGGTACCTAGGTTAAATTCTCCTGCCATCATTCAGCTGCAAGGCCCAGCCCAGCCCACCAAATGAATTGATTATTTCTCACAATTGAAACGGATGCCTGTCCGGCCTGCCAGCTGTGGCGAGATGGGTTGGTGTGCAGTTACAGCACTATTTGCACAAGATGTTGCGGTGAAAAGTCAATTTACGCCCACCTCCTTTAAAGAATAATTGGGCTTGGGTGAAGAGTAATCAATGCCTTGGGTGATATTTTCTCTACGTGTTATAGATCTATGAAGAGTTGCGTGTTTGTAATCAATTTGAAGAAATTCTTTCTCCTCTTTAAAGTCCTGAACATGTTAGCTTGCTTGCACAAGATGTTGCGGTTAAAAGTCAATTTATCCCAGCTCCTTCACTAATTGGGCTGGGGTGAAGACTGAAGATTAAATAAGACCTGGTGATATTTGTTATAACTGTATACAGATTTGGTCTAATTTTACATGTTCATGCAAAATGTGCACAACAATTATATTCTTGAGCATTTCGGCTCTGTTTGAACAAAAATGTTGTGGTTCAATGTCTGACTCTCCATAAAGCAAAACAAGTCATAAATTAAATTTGAATTTCCCCAAACTCCTTAAATAATTTGGCTCGGGTGAAGAGTAAAAATGGCCTTTTGTGATATTTTCTCTTTGATTTATATGAGGAGCGATGGATTCAATTTTTATTTATCACTAACACAGCAATAGTTAAAGAAAATTAAAGTACTACTTAGTACAAGATGTTGCAGAACTTAAAAGTCAATTTACCCCACCTCCTTCACTAATAATTGGGCTTGGTGAAGAATAAACAAGGCCTTTGGTGATAATGTTTTTCTTCAATTTTCATACAGAGGTTTATGTGATTTGTATGCATAATTCCTTAGCTTAATAAGCAATTCTCATTTAAAAATGAAAGGATCCATATCCATATCAAACTCCTAAAAATAAAAAAAAAATAAACTCACATGTTTTCCTTTTTGGACACAATGCTCAAACATAAAAAAGTTAATTTATTTTCAGAATTCTAATCCATTTTCATCTTTTCATCGAAGATCCCACTCAGCTTTACAAGAAAATGCTTTCAAATTATCAACTAGAGTTGGAAAGGAAAAATAAAACACACATACCCTACGCAAAGGTCGTTTTTGTTTTCAAATTAACAAATGTCACATTATCATGCCATCTTGAGGAAGTTATTTTAGAGGGAAAGTAGATTGGTCAATATTTGCTTTCACTGTGTATTCTAGCCAGTGGCCACACTACTGCATTTGCATTACTGCAGTCAACAGTCAGGTGTGATTGTATCATGTATGCAGCCTGTGCAAGCATCATCAGCGCTAACAAGGAAGAGGGAGATAGGAGAGGGGAATGAAGAATGAAGAGAGTGGGGCAGAGAGAGTGGAGAAGAGAGAGTATAGAAAGAAGATAATAATATAAGAGAGTGAAAGGAGGGAGGGGGGGGGGGGATAATGAATAGTGAAATGTGGAGGGAGTGAATTAATAGTGAGGGAGAATGGGGGGGGGGAGTGAATGAGAAAAATACAGATATGGGAAAGAAGAAAAAGAAAGAGGGTAAGAGAGGCAGAAAGTGGTAGAGAGTAAAGAAGAAGAAAACTACCAATAGGGGAAGGAGAATGAGGAGAAAGTAAACAGGACATAGAGCCAGAGAGAGACAGAGAAAGTGAGAAGAAAATAAAGAGAGGCGATTTAAGAATGAAAAAGAGCTGGACAGAGAGGGGGAGAGAGAGAAGGAAAAGAAAACTAAAGAGAAGAGAAAGGAGAATGAACAGAGAGGGGCAGAGAGAGAGTGAAGAAGAAAGGGAAGAGGGAGATGATGGACAATAATAAATAAAAACAAAAAGAAAGAAGTGCAATAAAGTGGAAAGCAGTCAGAGAGAAAATGAAATGGAAGGGGCTGTGAGCACTTGAGAAAATAGTGTGAAATAATAGATATGGACAGATAGAATAGATTGGTAGATAAACACACTTAAGAGAACAAAATCAAACAGCAATCAATGGTGATGGCAAGCACTTGAGATGATAACAGTATGAGAAAACAGATAACCTCAGGATAGATTGGTAGATGTAAATGCATTAGGAGAAAAAGATGAGATAAGTTTGTTTACACACAATTGAAATAAACATGCACAATTACAAAAACTAGACTTGGTGATGTGAGTGAGAAAACTGGCAAAAAATGAATCACAATGCAACGAGACAAGTGAAAAGGAGAAAAATAGGAGAGAGATAATTGAAGGGAAAATGTGCTAAACATGTATTGTTTTCCGTAATTGCAGTTTCAAGAAGGTATCAGTGTCAAGAGTTAGAAAGGATCGGATTGAAAGAAATTAGTAGAGAAGAATAAATGAGAAACTGTAAGAGAGATGTCCGAAGAGAGAGAAAGCTAACCAGTTGAGACTGGAAGTAGGGAAAGGAAGTGAATTGAGTGGATGAACAGGTGCAGTGCGCTTATAAGGTTGACTTAGTAGGTACCTAGAGCTAACCCCACAAAACTAATTTTGGAACTAGGAAAATTGCTTATTGCTCACTAAACTGCGTGTTAGGACTCTTCCTTAAGCTTTTTCTTTCAGGAGGTCAAATTGACACATCAGGTAGACTCCCATAGACTTTAGCGTTGTAGATCCTAATTTGTTAGTGGCCAATATAAGAGTTTCTAGTGGCTAAATACAACTTATGGTGGCCATTGTACCTGGGCCACTGCTAAGGACAAGCCATGTTTTAACTTTGGGATCCTTTCGTTTTTGATAAATATTTTCCAAATTAGAAAATAATCATCATCTGAAAATTGAGCATCACATAAGACTCCAGATAAGATTCCAACAGGTCTACAATTATGCATAACCCAATTTAGCAATACAACAAAAGCCCTTCTAACTCTCACCTGATGTTGTAGAGCATTGCATGTAACACCCACTGAATGGCCACAGACCAGTCAAGCACACACCCCAAGCAAAAGGGTCAAGTATCACTGACTAGTGTGAGTACATGTGCAGAGATCATCATCTGAAAATTAGAATCACATAGAGAAGGCTCGCACATAACTCAATTTAGTCCAAACTGACTGAATGCCCTTCTTACTCTAACCCAACAATGCAGCGCATGAGCAGTGAATGCATATAACAGTCACTGAATGAACACAGACCAGTCAAGCACATGCAACACACCGCAGGCAAAAGGGTCAAGTATCACTGACTAGTGTGAGTACATGCCTACATGGGCAGGGAATCTGAAGTAGATATTAAAGTACTATGAGCAGTATTACTAGAAGTACAGTCAAACATGCTCTTATCACCACCTGTATAAAAAACAGATCTACCGTATCTATAGAGACCACTTTTATTTACTTCAGAGAAAGCATTTTATATGTAAATAAAAACCTGTTTATGAAGACCACCTGCGGTACTCTTATTCTGTCTCCTCTGATGACAGGTTTCACTGTATAAATATTCAGTACAGTCTAGTGCTGAGTCAAATCGAATATTTTGAATTTCGAATATGAGTCGTGTAAAAACGGTCGGATATCGAATATCCGAAATTTGAAAAAAAATAAAATAAATAAATATATAAAATAAATAAATAAATTTTAATCAATATTCTGTCCGTTTTTTCAATTAGAATCGGCAGTACAGTGTGATGTTAGTGTACAAACTGCTGTCAAGATGAAATACTTCGATATCTCATCATAGATTCTTCTAAATTTGGCACTCACTATACCACTTGTATATTAATCTTCTTACCTTTGGTTTATTGTTTTGTTTATTTGTAATTTATGTAAAATACCTTAACTTTTAACTTTAGCAATAGATAAGCAGGGTTCAATGTGCCATTTTCTGATCGAATCTATTGAATGGGGATTACAAAATTAAACGGGGGAATTAAAACAAAAAAAATTTCTTCTTTTTTTCCGGATATTTGTATTCGGTATCCAACCACGGTCGGATATCGAATAGCCATTCAATTTGACTCAGCTCTAGTACAGTCAAACCTGTTTTAGGTCTTAAATGTACAAGTATCACTGAATAGTATTGAGGTACATTGGTAGGTTATCTGGGTTAGATATTAAAGTAGTGCTAGTAGTATATCCTGTGCTCTATACAAATTAGTTTCCGCTTGCCCAGTCAGGAAGATTTTAAGAAATATAAATAATTGTTATATATTATGAAAATTGGCATAATGTAGAGAAGACTCAAACCTACAAGAATGTATGCAGGACTTTAGCCCCAAATCAACTTAACACCCTACATGCTACTGAATGCATTTTAGCAAAATACTAAAAGCTTTCCTGAATATTTCAAGAAACTTGGGGTATATTTATTCGAAAGTGTGCAGTATTGGAAGGAATGCTCCCCAGGGAGTGGATATGGTGCACATAATGTGTGCTGGTTTGCATTGTATACTATGACCGGGGTAATAATAGTGTTAAGCGCTCGGAGATATTGTTTCATATTAGGTGTTATATAACTCAAACCTATTACTATCATTAAAACTAAATGCGACATATATATTGGTATCAATTTAGGTCACAGAACCTGTACAGCATTTTATCAAGACTCTGGGTCAGATAATGTGTATAATATGTGACCGGCTATAGCAAAACCCTGCACTTGTCGGTACAAATCTAAATGTAGATTTTCACACCATTAGAAAGGCCTCATCTCAA